>PVNU02002921.1:0-45040 GCA_003013855.2 Liriodendron chinense
TCTCATTTCCAATCTCCGCGAGACGTTCAGTAGCCTCTTGGCATTCAGCGTCAGCAGCCTGCCAATCTTTCCTTACTGCAGCCACGTCCGCCTCGTGTAACTCAAGTTCCAGAAGAAGGGACCGCGAGTGACCACATCTTTCTTCGACAGAAGGGTCAACCCTGAGGTGCCTCGCCTCGTTCACTTGAGCCATCCCATCTTTGAATTGGAACACGTGGCTGACTATTGAAGAAGTGTCAATCCCGAGCCACGTAGCGTTAAGCTCTAATGCCTGCAGTGCCTCGTCCAAGATAGACCATTCATCCCCATTCTTCAACGAGTCAACGATGTCGGACAGTAAGCTCTTCAGAAGATTCGCTTTGGTCCTTGATAAGCCTCGGAGAGATGAAAGGAATGCCTCAGGCAAGACCACATGAATTGGGATGATGGCAGGAGCAGCGGCTGGCAAAAGAAATAATAAACATTAGCACACTGAAGAAAGAAAAGAAGCCAGCAAAGTAATAAGGCAAGTAGTATACCAGCTGGAACTTCATCGACCGGTGCACCAGTCGAAGCAATGGGTGTTGATGATGCTTGGACACATTCAGTCACAGTCTCCGTTGCTGGTTCGGGAAATTCAGGAGAAGAAGGTACGATGATCTTAGGCGCAGTGGTGGCTGGAATCGATTCGACAACAGGAGTTACTTCCATGACAGGCTCCGATGCACTAACAGCGTCAGAGGGCATGGTTTCTTGAGCAGGAGGTGCTGCCTCTTCCGCAATAGTAGCAGGGCCTGCCTCAGGGGTAGGGCTAGGGTTGATTACAGCCACAGTACTGACAGGGTCGGCAAGAGGAGGATCTTCAGCTTGTAGCCCACTGTCAAGGACCATAGGGATGGGTTCTGTGTCTGCTTTGGGAACAGATCTATCGTATATCGGCTCATTATCTCCACCCTCTTCCGTGGGGAGATTCCCACTTATGTCTACCTGTGATCTCATCTCCTCTTCCTCCCTCGGTCCACTAGCATCATCAATCGGAACGTTGTCGGCAAGTTTGGAGAGACGACTCCGTGCTTTCTCTACCCAGTATAGCTTCTACATGTCCTTTATTTTCTTCCCTCCGTCGGCGATAGGAACATGAGGGGCAGTCTTCACTCGAGGCCCAGAACGCTCAGGGGACGGTTCAGAATCACTATCCCCGGGAGCAGAGCGTCTGGATAGACTCGTCCGACTAACCGGGCTCTGACTATGACCTCCCCGACCGCCAGTCGATGGGGTCCCTGCTGCAACTCCTCCACCCTCGCCATCGCCCTCTCCGCCCTCTCTGATGATCTCATCACCGCCATCACCACCCTCAACATCGCCGCCACCTTCTCCATCATTGCCACCCCCAACATCTTCGTCGTGGTCACCAGCACCGCCAACATCATCACCCCCATCGTCACCGTCATCATCGCCGCCTTCATCATCATCACCGATATCTTAACCCTCTCTCTGCCCCTCCGTCATGGGACCCACAAGTGGAAAACTTTGATCTTCTCGCAGCGTGATCCTCTGCCCATAAGCAACCCATCCTTCTAGTATATGCTCAGGCTTTTCATGATCAATTACCACGTTCAAAGAAGTCAGGAATTTCTTCACACCAGGAGTGGCCAGTTAATGTGGTGGCTCTGATACATAGCCCAGGCCGTCAGCAGGAGGCAGGGTCGATGATAGGAGGAGAAACGAAAACTGGGTCAACACGTGACGATTGTTCCGAACTAAGGAATATTGGTGAAGCCACCACCTCATCCACCCATATGTAGTGCCGGGAGTATACTCTGTACCCGGGATGATGAAGGAATAGCCTGACCTGGTTAGCAAGAGTTGACACCATATCCACTTCCAGTGAATCGGTCCTGTGCCATAGGCTCGCTGCTCTCGCATCACCGGTTCAAGAGTTTCTAGTACCCCCTGGTCATAATCAAATTGGCGAGCGAATCGGTTCGGGTAGTACGGCTCTCTCTAGAACTCAGCCCCCTCCCTCAAAGGCAGTGAACTCAGGCGGATGGACACCAAGAATGAGCGCTGATAGGAACTAAGACTCTCATCATTATCGAGCAATTCTGGATCCTCACTATTGGTCCCAGAGAAAAGGAAGAAGTCGACGTCATCATGATGAGCTATCTTTGCCTCGATAGTCGCCAAGTTTTCGCTGTTCATCTTCCGCTTCTGAAAAGCATGCAGCGGAACCGATCCTCTCCGGATGAAGTCCGTAAGCTCCATACCGTAGACCCACGGGAAGTAAACCCCAAGCTAACCGAAAAAATAGTGCCACCTACAAAAGGAAGAGTTTATCTCGAAGGAAGCAAAGCCCTTGTTACTGATAACGCCGCCAAAAGCTTGGTAGATAGAGCATAAAACTACCAGAGCCAGTGCGTAGCGATGCCCGTTAGCCAAGCTCCCCGCCACAGCAAAGCAAGAAACTCTTACGCTATCTGCCTGCTTAGAGCTTGGGAGGGCCACATAGCATAGCCAATGGGCTAAAAATCCGGCAAGCTCGCAGGTGGGAGACAACTTGTTCGGCTGCGGGAACTTCTTTTTCATCTTGGCCTCCAAGACCAATTTATCCCTGCGGCCTTCATCGTATGACGTGTAATCCAAGCTGAAAAAGAAAGAGAAGTCATCAGCAAAAGAAAGAAGATAGAATGAAATGAAAATACACTACTCGAATTAAAGAACTCACTTCAGGCCATGGCTGAAGTAAATCAGCCAATCTTCAAAGGGCACCTTATCCTTGGAACCCAGGAACTGCAGTAGCTCTTCGAATAGCTCGTAACAGGCTTCAGAATAAAAACCCTCATCGACGCCCTTCTTCTTCTTAGAAAGCTCCTCATCACTAGGAGTTCACTCATCATAGGTCCAGCCACGTATGGGGAGACCTGCTATCCGGTACAGGTCCCAGAGAGAGACACTTGTTTCTCTGTAGGGCAAGTGTAATGAGTTGGTAATGGAGCTCCAGTGATTCAGAAACCCCTTGTAGATGCACGACTCTCGGTAGAAGTAACTTGATGTCGCTTGGATAGCCCTGAGGAGACCCACTTGTTTCAGGCTATCTTCATGCTGCTCGATGATTCGGTTGGCCCAAGCCTCATAGCCTGGATGAGGACTCAGATGACCTCGGGTCCTGAATCCTCCAGTCGGCCAGATTTCTGCATCTGACAAGGGGTGGAATCTCTGACGCAATGTCTCATAATAATGAGTCGAAAATGGTTGGTGGGGATTGTGGTTTGGCTCCAAAAATATCATGTCCTTCTCCCCAAGGATAGACTGCAGTGTACCGTTTTTGGATATAGCGTAGTTGAGGAATGTCTCTGGAATGGACATCCAGGAGTCGACGCTATAGAAAGAGTTGGCGCGGCATACATCGGAAGGCTCGATGCTTGGGAGAGAGCGATACCATTGAAAGCTCTTGGAAAATTGGATGTACTGCTTCGTATATGGATTGCGGATCATAAGCGATGATACCGCTAACTTAACAGACGACCAGACGACCCTCATTTTATCAGACTTCAACTTGGCCTGATTCTCCATATAGACTTGCTTGGCACTTTTTCCAGTCGTCTTCTGGCGACCCCGTTTGGCAGATGGGGCGGGTGCGATCGGGCTAGCCTCACCCTCCTCGGACCCAACAACTTCGTCAGTTCGGAAACCTCACAGGGGAGCGTACCACGCATCCCATTCTTCTTGAGTGCCCTTATTAGGAGGGGTCGGAAGGGCTTTGTCGCAAAGTATCTTCCGTTGCACGTTCTTCGGAAGTGTTAAAATGCGCTCGTAGAAGTTGAACTTTTTCGGAGAATGGAACCACTGCGGGTTCTGATCAGATGGCCGTGTCACCTTCTTGGACGAATGTCTCTTATGTTTAGAACCAGAAGGACCAGCGTCAGAAGCGCCACCAACCATGAAGACCTGTGCAAACACGACAAAACATTAGACAGAGTACAAGTACCAAAAGAAAATACGCTCAGGTATGCACAAAACTCTATAACTTAAGTTAAAAGGGATATCACACCTAGTCCAACACGATTTAGGAATTTTAGGCGTATGGGGGCCAGCATTTTCATAAAACCATAACCATACATGTGTAAAAGCTCAAAAGGGGAAGGTGGACCCCGTGCGCCTCGAAATTACAACCCTTGTTACAAAGAAAATGATTCGTTGGACTAGGGACATGGGCATGACGATTAATAGTGAGCATGCTTAGTTAGAACACTAAGGAGTTGAAAAAAAACATGAGTCAAGGAGTGGGTACACGTTGGGCTCGACGCACTCGAAAATTGGACAAAATTCACAAAGTCCAAAAATTAACGAACTAGGCCCGGTGCATCGAGAAAACGATCAATTTGGTTAAAGACCATTTTTAGACACGCCGGCCCTAGCGCGTCCGAAATTCCCCAAAGACATGCACGCTGGCCCTAGCGCATCACATAAACAGGTCAAATTTCACTAAGTTCGAATTTTCATGCGCGCCATCCCCTAGCGCGTCCATCAAATGGGTTTCTCCAAAACACGCGGCTACACGCTGGGTCTGGCGCGTTCAATATATGGGAAAGTCCGTAATTATACAACGCACTAGACCCAGCACGTCACTTAATCTGCGCGCGAGACTGTGGCGCGTTCAAGTATTTGGAAAACCACTAAGTCCCCATTTCAGGACGCGCTGAGGGTAGCGCGTCGAAAAAGTCACTAACCAGATTTTTTGCTCGCGCGAGGCAATTAATCGACACGCTGGCGATAATTAATCGACGCGCTGCCGATTTTCTGTACGCGCCGGCAGAGAGCTCTGGTCGTTGAAATGAGTGAAATGACGAAAATGACCTAGACCCTTTTATTTATAGTGGGACCCAAAAATCCGACGCGATGCAATGGACGATCGATGTCCATCTCATCACATCGGAGGGGCATCTGTTGGGGTCCAAAAAGTCAGGATCCTTAAAACAGGGATCACAAGTGTACAATCTGCCCCATCACTGGATTTAGGGGCAGTGCATTAGAAATCTTAGCAAAATCGCAACACATATCAGACTTAACCAAAAAATGAGAAATTGGGCCAGTGGTGGACCCCGCCAGTCATCATGATCAAAACCCTCCAAATTTGGGAGGGTTACCTTAATCAAGAATAAATAGGACCAGTGCATTGACATTCATCGCAAAGCGGGCCCACAAGCCCTCCATTTCGTAAAACTCAATTTTGTAAAACACGAGTACGTCAGCGCGTCCAGAAATTCATTTTCCAGCGCATCATGAAATTCAGCAGTTTTACAAAGTGAATTTCAGGACGCACTGCCCCCAGCGCGTCCAGAAATTCATTGTGCAGCGCATCATGAAATTCAGTAGTTTTACAAAGTGAATTTCAGGACGCACTGCCCCCAGCGCGTCCAGAAATTCATTGTCCAACGCATCATGAAATTCAGTAGTTTTATAAAGTGAATTTCAGGACGCACTGCCCCCAGCACGTCCAGAAATTCGCCCGGCGCATCCAATAATTCAGAAATTCCAGGACACGCTGACCCTCAGCGCGTCTAATAAATCAGGCACTTTCAGGAATTTCAGGACGAACTGACAGCCAGTGCACCCTAAAAATCAGGATCCCAACAAAGTTATTTTAAGACGCGCCGAGTGATTTTCTCGACGCGCCAACCCATTTTCTTAACGCGCTACACGTGTCGGCCTCCTATTGGCCGACTTCGGCTATAAATACCCCTCCCTCCACCTCATTTGGACGGATCGAGAGAAGGAGAGAGTTTTTGGATTTTGAGATCGCCGGAATCCCTCGCCGAAATCCCTTTTCCGACAGCCGGAAACCCTTCGCCGACCGCCGGAAATCCCATTTCCGACCACAGCAGGTCTGGTGGAAATAACCAAAAATATATAAGTACAGTAGCGCATCGCGAAATACGTTAAACTAAAATTGTTTTATCGACGCACTGGCCTCAGCGCATCATAAAAATACCCCAACGCATCACAAAAATGCTCCAACGCATCAGAAAAATGTTAGTGCACTTTTCCGTAGCATACTAGTGCACCTTGTTTGTCAATCACTTACGTCAGTGAGTCTAGAGTCGGTTGAGCCCAAAGAAGACGAAGATCGAAGACTCAAGACGGACTGGCTGCATCAAGGAAGGAGTTTCAGGTAAAAGTGATGCCTTGGTGCCTTAACCTTGACCAAAACCCATCCCCTTTGTATCCTTGATGACCTTGACCATATTGGGGTACATTTAGTCATCATAGATAGGCCCTAGGTGTCCCATTTGATCACCCTAACCTAGGCAAAAAAGGACAGGCTGATTCTTAAGGAGTTCAGCTTTTTGAAGAGGTGAACCAGGCTGGTCCGACCGGTCAAGACCGGTCGGCCAGCAGCCCTTGCTGCATTTTTAAGGCCAGCCGACGGTCATGATCGGTCGGCCTTTCATATATCCAAGAGGCTAGCAAGGTACGCCGACCGGTCATGACCGGTCGGCCAGTTCCCTCAAAACTGTCCAGCAGAGGGGTCCGACCGGTCATGACCGGTCGGCCTGGTGCATTAGGCCTGTCCAGAAGAGGGGTCCGACCGGTCTTGACCGGTCGGCCCATATAGTTGGCTTGCATTAATGGAATCCTTCAGCAGGGGGGTCCGACCGATCATGACTGGTCGGGACAGGTCGGCTCATAGCCATTTTATGACCGTTGGAGCCATTTTTCTATAAATATGGGGCTCCGTTTTCGGGCAAAATATGAGGGATTTTTGAGGAAGGAAAGCCACCATTGAAGGAGTTCTTTTGAGGCTTATTCCTTGACCTATGCAAGGCGTCTTCCTTGTGCTTTAACACAAGATTAGAGCATTCCAAGCTCATGAAGAAGATGACCTTCATCCCCTCTTGATCTCTAGAGTTAGGAAGCTTCTTGATTGGCAAATCCTTGTCCTAAACTCGAAGATGAGATCGTTGTAGGTAAGAGACTCTAGGCAACCCATTCCCACTAAGTTGTAGAGCTCTTAAACCTATCCTCCTAGCACCTTGGGCATTTCAAGGCATCGCATGCAAGGTGTTTGATCGAATGTGGCTGAGGCATTGGCAACGCAACGGCAACATGATCGTGGGAGCAAGGGAAGCTGATTGAAGCACGGGAGAGCGGAGATCAAGCAACCCAATCCGGCGCTAAACAAGGGGCTCATCCGACAAGTAGGTTGTCTTATTTGAGAGTCCATTTTAGAGTTTATTTTTCGAACTCGACCTAGGGACGTTAATCGTTCCTTGGCCCGTCAGCCGGGCCTAAACTAAGTCTTCAAGGGGGAGCCTCCGACATGGGAGTAAACGTGCGATTAGGTTGAGAGTTAGCCTATGTCTAAAACTCCGGATACGGTTGAGAGGTGAACCGATAAAACCTCCGTGTAAAGGTTGAGAGGTGAACCTCATTTAAAACCTCCGATAGTGAATGCAGGTGTGCTCAAAGGGGTTGAGTACTTGAACCGGGAGTGGAGTAAACACGTAGTCGAACCACTATACATCCTTGTGTTTGTGATTGTTCTTGAGCACATTCATATCTTCACATTGTTAGTTTAATTGCTTAATTATGCATGTTTGATAGGAATGTATGCTAGGCATTTTTTAGACATCCCCACACAAGATGTACCTTCACTACTTGTGTAGACTTGAGCTCATTGATCCACTCTCATAAGTCTACACATGATGCATAGGTTAGAAGCTTAATTCGTTCAATCATTTACTTACCTATGCATGCTTAGACTAGGATTGTTTAGTGCATATCTTTTGCTAGTCTTGTGATTGGACCCACCTAGGCTTGGAAGCCGAGGTGTTCTTGCTTACATAGCTTATTTTGTTGTATTGTGCAAGTAGGCGAAAAAAATTTCAAAGGTCCTATTCACCCCCCCTCTAGGTCTATAGACATATCTCCAAGTGTCTCTACAAGCGGTAAAACCGCAATTTCAATTGGTATCAGAGCCAGGTTCCTCTTTAAGGGCTTAATTGCCTAGAGGAAGATCCTAAAGAGAAACTTGAAAATATGTCTAGAGAGGACTCTTCATCCGTCACTAAGCCTCCTTTCTTTGATGGATCAAATTATCCATATTGGAAAGCCCGAATGCGCATATTCTTGGAATCCATTGATTTGGATGTAAGGGACATGGTTGATTTTGGATATGAACCCCCAATGGTCACTATTTCTAAGGAAGGTGAGCCGGATGTTCTCAGGCCAAAAGACAAGGCATTGTGGACTGCTCATGAAAAAGCTCAACGTATTAATAATGCCAAGGGCCTGAATGCCATATTTTGTTCAGTATCGAGAGAAGAATTTGGTCGGATCCAAAACTGCACTACCAGTAAACAAGCATGGGATATTTTGAAGTTACCCATGAAGGAACAAATGTTGTTAAAAATTCTAAACTCCAGCGCCTATCCACTCTCTTTGAAAATATTACTATGGAGGAGGATGAAACGTTTACTGAATTTTATACCAAACTGAACAAAATCACAAACGATATGTGGGGCTTAGGGGATCCGGTTCCGGAACATAGGCTTTATAGGAAAATTCTGAGATCTCTTCCGGAACGGTTCTCTTCTAAAGTCACCACCATTGAAGAGTGTAGGGATCTTAATACAATGAAAGTTGAAGAACTCATAGGTTCCCTACAAACCTTTGGGCTAGGCTTTAAAGCCCCCTCTAGAAGGAAAAACATCGCCTTTAAGTCCTCTCACAAATACAAGAAAATCAAAAGTGAGTCGGAGGAAGATAGCGATGATGAGGATGATGAGGAAGAGAAATTGAACAAAAAATTCAAGAGATTCCTCAAATTTGATAGAGGGCATAGCCGTGACAAGAAGGACAAGAAGGGTGATAAACGTAAAGAAAAATCATCCATATCCTCATCCGTCCGTTGTTACAGCTGCGGTCGTCGTGGCCATATTGCCCCGGAATGTCCGGAAGGGCCTAAACCGAAAGGTAAAAAGGCAATGGCTGCCACTTGGGATGATACGGAGGAGTCCGAATCTGGTGACTCTGCTTATGATGAGGGCCAACATAAAGATCTTGCTCTCTCAGCCTCCATCACGACCCCTCTACCAGATTATCTAAGAGGGGATCCCAACCGCTATCCCTTCTAGGAGAAGGAGGAGTTCCTAACCCCTCACCTCATGCTACATTTTATGAGGGTGTTGTGGAATTTTGCTACCCTTTGGCTTTTTAATCTTAACATGGTTAGTGAGGGTAGCTAGTTATCTTTTTATAGGAAAATCTGAGGATTTCAGCCTCATTTCTGAGTGTATGGGCAAATCAGAGGATTCCAGCCTCAATCGCCCAATTTTTGATGATTTAGCCTTGCTTTTAATTAATACATTTGCTTGCAAGATTGTCACCCTGCTTAGATTAGCTAATCATCTTGAGTTTTATGCTTCATTATATGCTAATCTTTGCTTTTTATTGGTCTTGATATACCATTAAGGGAGGATGGTTGATTGGGCTATAAGCCCTTTGTGCTTCATTGCAAATGTATGTCCTTGACCAATATTGCATGATTACCTATGCTTAGATAGTTATATCTTCCTGTTAATCATGTCTCTTAGCTTGCTCCATGTATTTATGATTCATGCACCCTATACTCTCCTTGCTAGCATGTGCTTATAGTCATAATTGCGACATTCTATCTTCTCTTCCCTTAGTCTTATTGATATATCATTAAGGGGGAGAGAACAGTTTGTCAATTGCTAACAAAAAGGGGGAGAAAGATCAAATCCCACCAAAACTAGTTTGCTTTGTTTCGTGATGCAGGGATTGACAGGTTATGGGGGAGCAAACTGAAGAGGAGCAGCTTAGTTTGTCATGTCAAGAGTCCTGTATTTTATGTTTTATCTATGTAATATCTTGAACATGTAATTTGTTTTGGTAGGTTAAGTTTTTGTAAGTAATTGACAAAGGGGGAGATTGTTAGTGCACTTTTTCGTAGCATACTAGTGCACCTTGTTTGTCAATCACTTACGTCAGTGAGTCTAGAGTCGGTTGAGCCCAAAGAAGACGAAGACCGAAGACTCAAGACGGACCGGCTGCATCAAGGAAGGAGTTTCAGGTAAAAGTGATGCCTTGGTGCCTTAACCTTGACCAAAACCCATCCCCTTTGTATCCTTGATGACCTTGACCATATTGGGGTACATTTAGTCATCATAGATAGGCCCTAGGTGTCCCATTTGATCACCCTAACCTAGGGAAAAAAGGACAGGCTGATTCTTAAGGAGTTCAGCTTTTTGAAGAGGTGAACCAGGCTGGTCTGACCGGTCAAGACCGGTCGGCCAGCAGCCCTTGCTGCATTTTCAAGGCCAGCCGACCGGTCATGACCGGTCGGCCTTTCATATATCTAAGAGGCCAGCAAGGTACGCCGACCGGTCATTACCGGTCGGCCAGTTCTCTCAAAACTGTCCAGCAGAGGGGTCCGACCGGTCATGACCGGTCGGCCTGGTGCATTAGGCCTGTCCAGAAGAGGGGTCCGACCGGTCTTGACCGGTCGGCCCATATAGTTGGCTTGCATTGATGGAATCCTTCAGCAGGGGGGTCCGACCGGTCATGACCGGTCGGGACAGGTCGGCTCATAGCCGTTTTATGACCGTTGGAGCCATTTTTCTATAAATATGGGGCTCCGTTTTTGGGCAAAATATGAGGGATTTTTGAGGAAGGAAAGCCACCATTGAAGGAGTTCTTTTGAGGCTTATTCCTTGACCTATGCAAGGCGTCTTCCTTGTGCTTTAACACAAGATTAGAGCATTCCAAGCTCATGAAGAAGATGACCTTCATCCCCTCTTGATCTCTAGAGTTAGGAAGCTTCTTGATTGGCAAATCCTTGTCCTAAACTCGAAGATGAGATCGTTGTAGGTAAGAGACTCTAGGCAACCCATTCTCACTAAGTTGTGGAGCTCTTAAACCTATCCTCCTAGCACCTTGGGCATTTCAAGGCATCGCATGCAAGGTGTTTGATCGAATGTGGCTGAGGCATTGGCAACGCAACGGCAACATGATCGTGGGAGCAAGGGAAGCTGATTGAAGCACGGGAGAGCGGAGATCAAGCAACTCAATCCGGCGCTAAACAAGGGTATTATCCGACAAGTAGGTTGTCTTATTTGAGAGTCCATTTTAGAGTTTATTTTTCGAACTCGACCTAGGGACGTTAGTCGTTCCTTGGCCCGTCAGCCGGGCCTAAACTAAGTCTTCAAGGGGGAGCCTCCGACACGGGAGTAAACGTGCGATTAGGTTGAGAGTTAGCCTATGTCTAAAACTCCGGATACGGTTGAGAGGTGAACCGATAAAACCTCCGTGTAAAGGTTGAGAGGTGAACCTCATTTAAAACCTCTGATAGTAAATGCCAGTGTGCTCAAAGGGGTTGAGTACTTGAACCGGGAGTGGAGTAGACACGTAGTCGAACCACTATACATCTTTGTGTTTGTGATTGTTCTTGAGCACATTCATATCTTCACATTGTTAGTTTAATTGCTTAATTATGCATGTTTGATAGGAATGTATGCTAGGCATTTTTTAGACATCCCCACACAAGATGTACCTTCACTACTTGTGTAGACTTGAGCTCATTGATCCACTCTCATAAGTCTACACATGATGCATAGGTTAGAAGCTTAATTCGTTCAATCATTTACTTACCTATGCATGCTTAGACTAGGATTGTTTAGTGCATATCTTTTGCTAGTCTTGTGATTGGACCCACCTAGGCTTGGAAGCCGAGGTGTTCTTGCTTACATAGCTTATTTTGTTGAATTGTGCAAGTAGGCGAAAAAAATTTCAAAGGTCCTACTCACCCCCCCCCCCCCCCCCCCCCCCCCTCTAGGTCCATAGACATATCTCCAAGTGTCTCTACAAGCGGTAAAACCGTAATTTCGAAAAATACCCTCGGCAGATCAAATAAATCAACATCTTAAAACTCATCATTTTTGGACGCACTGGCCCCAGCGCATCACAAAAATCCCCCAGCGCGTCACAAAAATCACCCATCGCATCAGAAAAATAAACATTCCAAAATGAAGTCATTTTTGGACGCACTGGCCCCAGCGCGTCAGAAAAATAGCCCAGCATATCATGAAAATAGACCACTTTAACAATCAATTTTTGGACGCGCTGGCCCCAGTGCATCAGTAAAATCAGGCCAGCGGATCATAAAAATCAGCACTTTGAACGTTCATTTCAGCGCCTTTAAATCTTCGTTTTATAATATTTTTGAGCCCAGTTTGGGCCTATTTTGGGTATTTCGAGCGTTCCGGATGCAACGGAGCAGTCAAATAACTCATCCGAGCCACCCAATGAGCAGAACGCGAGCCTTCGGAGCCCGATCCGATCCAACGAGATGAACGAAGTAACTTCTCGAAAAGAGGCCACCAGTGCCCAGGACCATACTGATGTACTATCATTACATGTACTATCTTAATATGAGCCGGATTCAGGTCCGGACTAAGCAAATGGGACTATGGTTAACACGATAAACCATATAGAGAGAGAGAGTTCTGAACTATTACACACAATTTGTTAAAGACTGACACTTCAAGAATAGTCAATGCCCTACCCATTCAAACGGCATCCGCTGGTTAAGCTGCTCAGGTACATACAACTGCAGATCGGTCTTCCCGCGGTCACCCGTCACAAATGACGGGCGCAGGCCCAGAGTCGCACCCCTTGGTTAAAAACTCTGACAGTCTCAGCCCGGATCTCCGATCAAAACATGGGACATAAACATTTGACTCGTACAGAGATGGATCAGTCTATAACAAAACACAACAAATACAGGTCTCCGCGACCATACAAATACAGGTCTCCGCGACCATACAAACACAGGTCTCTTCGACCACACAAAATACAAGTCTCTACGACCATGAACTCTAAGGCCATAGTCCCTGATTACTTAGTCTTCTGCCCATCGATTTGGGCTTTTCCTGGATACTCCACCCCATGTACAATTGCTATTCATAGTGGAGTTTTGTCGCTTTGTGCCGTGGTTTTCTCCCGCAAGGGTTTCCACGTAAAAATCTCTGTGTTCTTTGTGGCGTGCATGATTTATATTTTTGCTTCCTTATTTGCTTTATTTTATTTGTTTATGAGGCGTATACATTTACTTTTACCTTTTAATCAAGGGTGATCGATCCATTCGATGTAATTAAGGGCTCGTGCCAGATCACGGCCTGGAATGTAAAAGATCTCAGAATCTCTGGAATAAAATTCACCTTGTGATATCTCTCATCTTGTGTACTTTTGTGAATGCTTGCGATTGTCTATGAATGTTTCTATACTCAGAACCCCAGAACAACAAAACACCAAAAAACTACGCCCGAGCATTTTCTAGTTCTAACAAACACATTGAGCCCGAGGAGGCGCAATGGTGAGGACTATAATCTACTCTTTTTTTTGGATTTTGGGATTTTTTTGGGTAAAATGCTATGCAGATAAGATTGTATGAGGATTAGTGACTTTCAAGTACGGGAAGGATTCTGTTTTTCAAGTCGGATCACGACTAGTGGGACTAGCTTATCCCCAGCGGAGTCGCCATTCTGTGGACCCTCGCCGTTCCGCGCTCCCACACGTCGATCTCCCCCCTTCTTTTCGGAAGAAGAAGAAGAGGTGAGTGCGCGCGAATCACCGTTTGTGCCACTGGCTTGCCTCGTTCTCGAGGGCTTTGTTTGGTTGTCGTGTTAAGCTAGATGTGTTTAAATGAGTTTATATAATACCAACGTCGCCACTAGCCAGTTACCTTGAATCTACAGTCGACTAGACCCTGTAGAAACGTTAGAGAAAGGGATCCGAAGATTCCTTCCTCTAAAATACTTCTTTCGATCTGTGGCGAGAAATTCGAGGTAAGAGATCACGGTTACAGAGTGGGAAGAGATTAAGCACCCCACACACTGCCTGTACCGAAGTACGGTCTCTACTTCACAGAATCAAAGTAATACTTGAAAGTCTGTTTTAATCCTCGTATATTCTCATAGATGACATGATGCATGGATGCAGGTCTGAACAGTAAGAGTTTCTGATGGGCAGGTTTCCATTAACAGGCAAGCCCAGAGCATACACTCGAACTGATAGGTGCTTTATGTGAGATGCATGCTGTGTGTTTGAATAATCAAAGTGCTTATAGTGATATGTATATGAATGCAGGTCTGAACAGTAAGAGTTTCTGATGGGCAGGTTTTCATTAACAGGCAAGCCTAGAGCATACGCTCGAACTGACAGGTGCTTTATGCGGGTGCATGCTGTGTGTTTGAATAATCAAAGTGCTTGCAGTGAAGCAGGGGGGTTGGAAGAAAAGGACATGTTGCACTTATGCTAGATGTAAATGAGATGATGTTGGTAAAAGAGTAGCTGGATGGACAGAGGTGTCGTAAGGATTGGCTTCGAGTGGCTGGATCAAGACTTGGATGGCTTGGGAGACTTGGACCAGTGGTCAGGCTGGGTTGGACCAGGGCTAGGCTCTCCTTGGTGGAAAAATGGGCTAAAAGGGCAGAGAAGGACTCGGACGAACGGGTCGCTCTGGACTGAATGGACTTGAAGGGATGTTGAAATGAGAAGGGGCGGGGGGTATTTATAGCATTGGAGAGTGGCAAAACCCGTAAATATTTTTACTAGTAAGTATTTATAGCATTGGAGAGTGACGCTCCTCGGGTTCCAGACATGTCTCGGGGCTGCTGTTTGGACTCAGTGGGTTGACTCGGTGGGTTGACTCAGCGGGTCGACTCGGTGATTTGAAGTATTTATAGCATTGGAGAGTAACACTCCTCGGGTTCCAGCGCGTGGTACGGACATGTCTCGGGGCTGCTGTTTGGACTCAGTGGGTTGACTCGGTGGGTTGACTCAGTGGGTCGACTTGGTGATTTGACTCAGTGGGTTGACTCGGCGGGTTGACTCGGTGATTTGACTCAACGGGTTGACTCAGCGGATTGACTCGGTGATTTGACTCGACGGGTTGACTCAACGGGTTCACTCAGTGAGTTTGACTTTTTTAGGATTTTTTGACTGGCTTTTCTTATGGGGGGTTTTTCGGGCTGATGTTTAGGGGCGAGTTGACTGGGTTCGAGCTTGAGTTGGGCTATGGATTGGGGCTTACAAGGGTGAGTTTGGCTGAGTTTGGACATGGGATTTGGGGGTATGGTCCTCCACCCATCCAGTTATCTCTACCAACAGTGTAGCCGAAGGTGGGGTGTCTACATTTGTCTTATGGTTGTTGGTTTGCTTGGATTCCGTTTCTAGTTATTATTTCTTCTTGTTTATCGTTTGTGGGTGATATCGAAGATTTGATCTCGGTTCACTAGTTTTGTTGTCTTGCTACGCAACAACTGGTATCAAAGCTATTGGGTTAGTTCAAGTGGGAGTGATGATGGAAGAAGGGAAGACATGAATTGAGAAGTTTGATGGATCAAACTTTGCCTTCTCGAAGATGCAGATGGAGGAAAATTTTGAGAAACCAAGCAAACCCTCAGCCTCCATCTGATGTTGGATGCTAAGGGTTTCTCATACATCGTATCAGAAGGACCTCTATATTCCTTTAGAAAGAAAAGAGAAGAAGCCGAAGAAGATGACCGATGATGAATGGTCTCTTATGGATCAAAAGACATTGGGAACGATTTGACTCTCTTTGTCAAAGAGCATTGCCTTCAATATATCCAAGGTGAAGACCACAAAAGAGTTGATGCAAGCAGTAGCTACGATATATGAGAAACCCTCAACGTCCAACAAGGTTCATCTCATGAAGCGGCTATTCAACATAAAGATATCAGGTGGTGGGGGTGTGGCTGAGCATCTAAACGAGTTTAATACAGTCATGAGCCAGTTGGAATCCATTGGTATCACTTTTGATGATGAGGTCATGGAGTTGTTGATCTTGTCTAGTTTGCCAGATAATTGGGATGGTTTAGTGATTGCCGTAAGTAATTTCTCAGGATCGACAAAGTTGAAATTTGATGATGTGGCAAGTCTAATTCTCAGCGAAGAATCTAGAAGGAATGCATCAGGAATTTCAGGAGAATCTAGAAATGCTCTAAATGTTGAAGTGAGAGGAAGATCGTTGAGTAGAAGAAACAATAAACATGGACGTTCTAAGTCAAGGAAGAAGTTCAAAGGACCGAAAGACAAGAACGGGTGTTGGCATTACGGGAAGAAGTGGTACATGAAGCGTGATTGCAGGGCGCTTAAGAAGCAAGAAGGAAGCTCTCAAGGTGGGGAAGGATTCGATGAATTTATTTGAGGAGAGTGATACGAAAGCATTCATCTTATCTCTTGATGTGCGAAATGAGTGTTGGGTTATAGACTCGGTTGCTTCGTTTCATGCTACTTCGTCGAAAGACATTTTTCGAGATTATGTGTTAGGTGACTTCAGGAGAGTTTACCTGGGTGATGATGAGCGGTATAGTATTGTTAGCAAGGGAGATGTTTAGATAAGTCAGAAAGACAGAACAATCTTGAAGTTAAAGGATGTTCGATACGTACCAAGTCTGAAAAGAAACTTGATCTCAGTAGGGCAATTAGCCCATACTGGATATGTGACGACATTCACTAATGATTCTTGGAAGGTTACAAAGGGTGGCTTAATGATATCTCGAGGCAAGAAGGAAGGTACTATGTACGTGATTTTTGAATCATATAGTTCACTCACAGTCGCATCTACTAGAGTGAATAGGCAGTTATGGCATCAGAGGTTGGGACATATGAGTGAGAAGGGGATGAAGGTGTTGTTGTCAAAGGGGAAGCTACTGGGTTTGAACTCTATCAACTTGAAATTCTGCGAAGACTGCGTGTATGGCAAGAAGAAGAGGGCGAGCTTCAAGAAAACAGGACGAGTTCCAAATACGTATCTATTAGAGCTTGTACACATTGATGTGTGGGGACTGACACAAGTATCATCTCTTGGCAGATCTCGTTATTTTGTTTCTTTCATAATGATGCTAGTAGGAAACTGTGAGTTTACTTCTTAAAGCATAAATCTGAGATATTTGATGTTTTTAATAAGTGAAAAAGTCTAGTAGAAAATGAGACAGGTAAAATTATAAATCTCATGGGCCAATGATCAAACCAAGCTCTATCAAGGCCAAGCTCGGCTTGAGATCGGCTGGTGTGTAGCTCTAATTAGCACTGCAGCTTCCGGATCATTCTGGGGCATGAACCCAAAAATGAGGCAGATCTAAATCTCAAGTGGACTACACCATAAACTTCGTGAGGCCCATATAAAGTTTATTTTCCATCCAACCTATTAATTTAGTTACATGCCCGAATGTATAGGGAAAACATAAATATCAGCTTCATCCAAAACTGTTGTAGCCCACCTGAAGTATGAATGAATGAATGATTCAAATTGACGAATGGTCCCACCATGTGTCCCATGAAAGTAGGGATGATAGCATTTTCCTTAATACTGAGTCTGACTCAGATAAAGACCCTATTAAGTCTTCGAGTCAACTCAACCTAAGTTTTGCATCAAGTAGAGTCTGAGTTTCGAGCTTTCAAATTCTAAGCATATATAACCATTGACCCTTTTGGCAGGTCCAAGCTAGCCCATCAAACTCCAGTCCATCCTTCTTGGTGAACCAGCGATCCCCAGGCCGACTGCCAATGGGCCAGAACTAGGTTCGCCTCGGCCCAGATTTTAAACTGTTCGAGTCAGGCCTATTAAAAAATTTGATTTTGCGTGGCCCCATCCCAGCCATTGAGAACCATAAACCCAAGTGTTGTAGATTTAGCTTTTTATTACTCTTAAGACTTAACAAAGACGAATATCATAATGAACTATTTTTAGCATTGCATTTTATTGGGCTTTTGTAGAAGATGAGTGGGCCCACTTATTGCATCTATTCATTTTCACGTGGCCCAAAGGCTGAAACAATGGGTGTTCTCACCACATGATTTCCCCCCTCTTCATACCAACTAAGATACCCATAATTACCTATAGTACTGTTTACTGTAATTCCCGCCATGTCGATCTGGACGCTCATCCCGATTGGTGCTTTCACGAATGCATGATAGACGGATGCAGAATCTGCAACATTGGTTAGGACCCGTGTGAACACAACATTGGACGAGTTCGTGTTGTTCAGGATCACCATGAACGATGGGTAATTGAGATCGAGGGTGGCCTTAGTGTAAGTGTAATTCGATCCATAGGTGATGATCTTGATCCGGTCGCTCGTGTAGTTTAGCCCACAAAGGAAATTAACATAATCTTGACGCTCGAGATCATACACTAGACCGGGGTCCATTGCCTTGTTCGGATTGATGTGTCCTGCACCATAATCAAGAGGCGTGGCCGCTGCTCCGGTGCTCAGATCTAGGATTGGGCCATGGGTGTTATCGGTTATGTATGCAGTAGTCATGAGTGCAAACCGGATCGCAGCTGGGCTCCAATCAGGGTGGACCGCGCGTAGCAATGCAGCCACACCAACGACATGGGGCGATGACATGGATGTCCCAGAAATCAGTCCATAATCTGATACAAAGTAATCATCGCGGATCGGTTGAAGTCCTTGGTTGGGGACCCACGTAGCCAGTATATGGACTCCTGGGGCCACTATGTCGGGCTTCAAAATCCATGGGCTCATCGGATTGGGCCCACGTGAAGAGAAGTCCGCCACCTGAGGCGCCGGCTTTGAACCCAACATCATCATCTGTAACTTAATATCCACTGTTGGTGGCTGGGCTGCCTTCGTGATGTAACTCTTCATGATCCCTTCGTCCTTGATGCTGATCGCAACGAATGGCATGAAGAAGTAATCAAGATCTATGAACTGGGCCAAATCAGTGGCAAAGATTGCCCCTTCAGCTCCGGCCCTACTCAATTCGGACATCTGAGAATATAGGTTCCCAAACGCGCAAAAGACGATCTTGCCCGCTACGTCTTTTGGATCAAGGGTGTTGTAATCACAAATTTCCTTGCTAGCATTTCCATGTCCATAGTAAAGTGGGACACCTGAGATGTAGATGCTCTCAGGATAGAATGACTTCCCTTGAACGGTTGTGATGCCATCGCCGAGGGTTATTGAACCCAAATAATCTCTATCAATGGTCCCGGCACCCACCGTCGTGATCCAAGGGGCACCGTTGTTCACGGTGTAAGCATATGGCCCATTATTTCCAGCCGAACAAGACACAAAGATCCCTCTCTCCATGGCTGCAAAGACTCCTAGTGCAACAACATTTTCATCGTAAGCCAATAGTGGTGGTAATCCCAATGACAACGACATCAGATCCACGCCGTCTGCAATTGCCTGGTCCATGGCTGCCAGGATATTAGTTGTTGTAAGCTGGACCTTGTACATAGCAAGCCGGGCCATGGGTGCAACCCCTACAGCGGTCCCCTTAGCATAGCCGAAGTAGTCTGCATTAGGCGTCCGGCTTCCAGTGGCCGTCGATGTCGTGTGCGTCCCATGCCCAATGGTGTCCCTCGGTGAATCATAGTCGTCGATCTCTGACATGTTCAGGCCCTTGTTGAAAGAGCGGGCCCCAATGAGTTTACGGTTGCAATTGGAAGAATTGAACTCAGTACCAGTCTCGCAAGTTCCCCTCCATCTCTTCGGCACTGGAGGCATTCCCTCATCACTGAACATCTCGCTCTCCGGCCAGATACCGCTGTCGATCATGCCGATGATCATATCATCGCCAAAGTTGGCTGTGGGCCACAGGCCCACATGTCTGTTAAAGCCCAGAAACTGAGGGGTGTGTGTGGTATGGAGCTTGGCATATGTCTCTGGGTACGTGGCAAGGTGACCTGGCATTCTCTCCAGCTCATCGAGCTGGGCCTACGACATCACAGCACTAAAGCCGTTCATCACGTGGTGGTACGTGTATAGGTGTGCCACAACAATGTCGTCGGGCGTCGAGAGGGACAAGAACATCCATGTGTACCAACTATCATGGGTGGTGAAGGGAGCTGGCATGGCTGATTTGTCCATGTGGACGATGTAAGGCCGACGTGCATCAGCTGACAATGATGTGGCCGCCTGTGTGAGAAGGAAGAGGAAGGAGATGAGCATGGATGGGATAATGATGTGATGGGCCATGGCTAGTGACATGGACCCTGTGTTTGGGGAGAGGTTAGGATTTGGGACTTCGTATATATAAACATCGGATGTGCTGAGCTAATGAGTTTAAATGCAAGCGATAATACCGATTGAAAAGAATTTTAAACAAGAAAACATCTGTTTGCATAGTATACACCGTTGGGGTCTGCTGTGTTCTAAGACGGCTTCAAAGAGAGATATAAGATTAACCCACATTCGACTGAAAGAAAGGGTCCTAAGATTGTTCCTTTGGATCTTCCAGCGAGGGAGATTTCTGGGCCATGTTCCATCGAATGTGGTGTGGTGGGCCATGTTCCAGACTTGAAAACCCTATGCTTGAGCTTTGTATGCGCCTGGTGTATCTACCATTTCTTTGGAAGGAAAGTACGATGGTGTTTGCACGTGTATGGCTTTAGGGATAGGTCTAGGAACAGAAGCCTTGTAAAGGACAAGATCCGTACTTGCATCGTCAGTGACTCTTGATCATCCGTCCTGTGGGTCTCACTGGGGACAGCTGTGTAACAAACACCCTGCTAATCTGGCAGTCATTGCTGTCTAATATCTATCTTTAAAAAATCAACAGGGTCAATGGTCCACATTCGAAGGGGAAATTTATTACACAGACGGCAACGATTGTGCAACAGATGAAACTTCTGTGATTTAGGTCGATTACTTTAGGACCCACCTGATGAATAGATGGCCCGGATCTCCAACCGTATACAGTCACATGTGTACAGAAGCCTATCGCAATGTACGTATAAAGGTTAGTCTTTGATTAACCGAAACTTCTTGTTTGACATTATCTCATAGGCCAGTTCCTCTGCAACGGTTATAGAATTGTTGGCTTTACAAAGACCCAGGAGGAATTCTAAAACAAGTTGGAAGAAAAAGTAAAGTACTCTATTGCTCAATTTTGATTGAGTGTGATACAAATGACTACACATTTCACCTATTTATAGACTCTTAGGTAGACATAAATCATGGGCTGTTACAAGACTCTTCATTCTCCTAAAGGTCACATGTTACAACTCTTTCAATGAGACCCTTGAGAATATCAAAGGTTGCTGAAAATTGTTGGGTCATTGTTTGCTGTAATTTGCTGAAACTGTTGAGAAATTGATGATGCAACTATTGAGAAACCAAAGGTTTCTGTAACAGCTGCCTTTTGGTTTACTACTTCCAACACTCCCCTTCAAACCAAAACTGACTTCATTCCAAGCATTGACCTTAATTGTCTGAATGCGTCAGTTGGCAATGCCTTGGTGAATATGTCTGCGACCTATTCAGTAGTGTGACAGTATTCCAATTTTATCACTTTCTGCTTCACTTGATCTCTAAAAAAATGGTATCGAGTATCGATGTGCTTGCTCCTTCCATGCTGTACCGGATTTTTGGAGAGCTCGATTGCTGACTTGTTATCCACATATATGATTGTGGATCCTTCTTGCAGATGCTTCAGTTCCTTTAGCAGATTTCTCAACCAAATCGCTTCACAGACTGTAGACAATGCTGCTACATACTCTGCTTCACATGTGGACAGGGCGACCACACTCTGCTTCTTCGAATTCCATGTGAAAGCAGTCATTCTGAGATAGAATACATACCCAGTGGTGCACTTTCTTTCATCTTGGTCACCTTCTCAATCACTGTCTAAGTATCCATAAAGCATCACTTCATCATCGTATGGATAGAAAAGACTGAATTCCATTGTTCCTTTGACGTACCTGAGGATTCTTTTTGCAGCTAGCCAATGTGATTCTTTTGGCGCTTCCATGTATCTTCTTAGAAGCCCAACACTGTAAACGATATCCGGCCTTATGATTGTGAGGTACCTTAGGCTTCCAATCAGACTCTTGAACAGAGTCGAGTCCACGCTTCTTCCTTCTCCTTCTTTTTCAGCTTCAGGCCCGTTGCTACAAGTGTGTTCACGGCATTGTAATCGGCTATCTTGAACTTTTCAAGTAATTCCTTGGCATACTTTTTTTGAGATATATAGATGCCACCATATTGTTGCTTCACTTCGATGACTAGAAAGAAAGACATCAGACCTCCGTCGGTCATCTCGATCTCCTTAAACATGGCCTTTTTGAATTCATCAAATATCGGCTGACTGTTCCCTGTAAACAGCAAATCATCAACATATAGGCATGCTATGAGCATATCGCCATGAGCATTTTTCTTGATGTAGACTGCATGCTCATATGGACATTGGGCAAAGCCGTTTTATTGAAGATAGTTGTCAATACGTGCATTCCAAGCACGTGGAGCTTTTTTCAACCTATAGAGGGCTTTCTTCAGCCGATACACCTTATGTTCCTCCCCTTGCATAACAAACCCTTCAGGTTGGTCAACATATACCTCTTTTTCTAGAATTTCATTCAGGAATGCAGATTTCACATCAAGTTGGTAGATCATCCAACTGTGATGTGCTGCAAGGGAGATAATCATCCTCACAGTGTCAATGCGAGCAACAGGAGCGAAGACTTCTTCATAGTCTACCCCGTACTTCTGTTTGTATCCCTTTGCTACGAGCCTTGCCTTGTAGCGATGAATCTCACCATCAGCATTTCACTTGATCTTGTACACCCATTTGACACCGATAGCTTTCTGACCATTATAAAGCATAGTCAGCTCCCATGTATCATTCTTTTCAATGGCATGAATTTCTTCTTTCATAGCTATTCTCCAACATTCTTCTTTTATGGCCTCCTGGAACGTCAGAGGCTCATGATCTGCATACAGACAGAAAAGATTAACTTCTTCAATTTGCTCATAGATGTCACTTAAGCTTCTCATTTTGATGGGTGAGGATGAGTTGCCGAATTTTGATTAAATGAAGTACTTTCAAGGCTTCTGTGAACTGATGATGCAATCGAAGAAGGTGTTGTGGGCATTTGCACTTGACGGTCATTCCTTTCTTCTTGTTCTTCTATTTTGACTTGAATATCTTTGGTCGATTCTTATCGTTCCATTTCCAAGCTTCTTCCTCACTGAAGACCACATCTCTACTTACCACTACTTTATTGGTTAGTGAATTATAGAGCTTGTAGGCTTTAGATTCTTCAATATAGCCGATGAAGATACATTTCTCGCCACGATCATCAAGCTTCCTTCTTCTTGCTTTTAGAACTTGAGCATAGGCGACACACCCAAAGATCCTTAGGTACGCCATACTTGGTTGTAGCCACTCTATGCCTCCTGTGGTGTCATGTTTTTAACACTCTTAGTTGGACACCGATTGAGCAAGTAGGAAGTACATGCAACTGCCTCTGCCCAGAAGCTCTTTGGCAAGCCTTTCTCTTTTAACATGGTTCTTGTCATGTCGAGAATGGTGCGATTCTTTCGTTCTGCAATACCATTTTGTTGTGGCGTATAGGCTGCAGTATACTGCTACTTGATGCCTTATTCCTTGCAATAATCTCGAAATGCATTTGAGGTGTACTCTCCACCTCTGTTAGATCTGAGTACTTTAATTTTGTAACCACTTTCAACTTCAATACGAGCTTTGAAAATTTTAAATATAGAGAAAGTAGAAGATTTTTCTTTGATGAAATACACTCAAAGTCTTCCGCTGAAATCATTAATGAAGGTAATAAAATATTTATTACCTCCAAGAGAGGGTGCTTCAAGTGGTCCGCAAATATCAATGTGAACTACCTGCAATGGTTCTTTTGCTCTTCTGGACACTCCACCTGGGAAGGAGTTCCTTTGTTGCTTGCCGAGTGTGAACGCCCCACACACATGTTCTAGAGCTTCAATAGCGGGCAAGCCCTGTACCATGCTTGATGAAGACACAATAGCTTTAAGCCACTAAAATGAAGATGCCCAAAGTGAAAATGCCATCTCCATGAATCATTTTTCACGTTTCCATAGAGACACTTCTTGATTTTTGTGTTGATTTGGAGCGGAAACATGCACTTCGTCATTTAGACTTGAGCCACAAGTCTCCCATGTGCATCTCTTATAAAGAGAGAATAATTTTCCATGTGTATGACATTCCCCTTCTCAAGGAGTTGGCCGATACTGAGGATATTACTTTTCATGTTTGGTACGTAATACACATTGGAGATAAAATTTGGCATACCATTCTTCTGATAGATTTTAACTTTTCCTTTACCTTTCACAGGAACTTTTGATGAGTCTCCTAGACTCACGTTGCCACGAGCATAGTCTGCCAGTTCCACGAACAGCTCCTTCTTTCCACACATGTGGATACTCGCACCAGAGTCGAGATACCACACGTCATGTTGATCACATGCTTCTTCTTGTGCAAGAAGAAGTATGTAGTCTTCCTTTTCATGATTGATGCTTCTACATAATTAGAATGCTCATCTTGATCTACTGGTTTGCTCCAGTAGTCTGAAGCATAATGGCTGAACTTGTTGCAGTTGTAACAATGAATATTTTTTGTATTTCCACGACCACGTATGGATCAGCCTCTACCATTTCCTCTTCCACGGAAATTGGTAAACTTCTGTTGATTTTGTTGATGGCTTGGATGATATCCACGCCCTCTGCCTCTTGCACGATTGCTAGTGTCATGGCCCCCTCTTTGTGTATGGCCATTCTTTTGTTCATTTAGAGTCAACTTGGACTCCAAGGCATGTTCAAGCATCGGTCCAACATTTTTTTGCATTCGTTGCTCATGCACTTGCAATGATCCCATCAGTTCTTCAATGGACAGTTTTTCCAGTCCTTTGATTCTTCTATGGCCACAACCACATGCTCAAATTTGGGTGTAAGGGATCGCAGTATTTTTCCACCATCCGCACATCCTCAATCTTTTCGCCATTTCTTTTCAAGTTGTTAACAATGACAAGCAACTTTGAAAAATAATCCAAAATTGACTCACCTTCCTTCATGTAAGAGGTCTCGAACTCGGCTCTAAAGGTTTGAAGGCGAACCTTCTTCACATGATCAACTCCTTTGAAGATGGTGCTAAGAATCTCCCATGCTTGCTTGCATGTTGTCGCTTCAGCGATCCGTTCAAAGGTGAACTCATCCAACCCTTGATAGACAGGAAATAGAGCCTTCTTATCCTTCTTTCTTTGATCTTTGAGGACTGTTCTTTGATAAGCGGTGTATGTGGCTTCTTGCTCTATAGTGGGTTCTACATACCCATCAGTAATGATCTCCCATAGATCTTATGACCCGAACAGTGCCTTCATCTGGATGCACCAATTCCCGTAGTTGTCTTTTGACAACCTCAAAATTTGGGGCTGAATAGTGGTGGCCATCTTCACTAGACTATGGAATCGGCACCTAGGATCGGTGGCTTTGATACCACTTTGTTGGCTTTACAAAGCCTTAGGAGAAATTCTAAAACAAGTAGGAAGGAAAAAAACAAAGTACTCTATTGCTGAATTTTGATTGAGTGTGATACAAATGACTACACATTTCACCTATTTATAGACTCTTAAATAGACATAACTCATGGGCTGTTACAAGACTCTTCATTCTCCTAAAGGTCACATGTTACAACTCTTTCAATGAGACCCTTGAGAATATCAAAGGTTGTGTAAAGACATCCATTCCTTCCATCACCGTGTGCCCCATCATGTTCTCCTCTATCGAGGTGTGGAGCCAGCACACCACTAGTTTTGCAAGCTGGGGTGGTCTAGTGCTCGGACGGTTTGTGACCGGGCAACTGAAATTCATCCGGAGAGACTAAAAGTCTTTGGACTGTTTTTTGATACAGTTGGGCGCCCGATAGTGTGTTGACCGGGCACCCGGTGCCCAGGGCGGGCATCTGACCATGTTGAATTGGATGCCCAAAATTAGGCAGTTTCTCTCAACAACTCGCTGGACAAAATTTGGATATGTTAGGTGCCCAACCAAGTCTGGGCGGGCGCCCAACCGTGCACGAACTGTTTACGCGTAATTTTTTATTTTGTCTCCGATTTTTGTTTTATGCTATTAATGTAGGGGAAGAACCTCATGATCGAGGGCATGGATCACACACCTTCCTGCAGGAGATGGACAGGAAGAAAAACAAGAGGAAACTAAGGAATTTCCTATTATGGAGATTAGGGTTGTAATTCGGAATTAGGGTGTGGTATTAGGGTTTCTATACGTCCAAGGAGAGAGAGAGATAGAGAGAGAGAGAGAGAGGTTAGCAAAAAGGGCCATTTCGGTGTATAGGAGCGTAAGAGAATGTGAGTTTGTCATTGTAACTTTGTTTTCTACATAGTGGAACTTTGCATCCGTGGTTTTTTACCCTTGTTGGTGGGTTTTTTTCACATAAAAGTTTCTCTTATAGTTATTGGTTTACTTGGATTCTGTTTCTAGTTATTATTTCTTCTTGTTTATCGTTTGTGGGTGATATCGGAGATTTGATCTCGGTTCACTAGTGTTGTTAGCTTGCTGCGCAACAACTGGTATCAGAGCTATTGGTTTAATTCAAGTGAGAGTGATGACGAAAGAAGGGAAGATACGAATTGAGAAGTTTGATGGATCAAACTTTGCCTTCTGGAAAATGAAAATGGAGGAAAAGTTTGAGAAACCAAGCAAACCCTCAGCCTCTATTTGATGTTGGATGCTGAGAGTTTCTTATACATCGTATCAGAAGGACCTCTATATTCCTCTAAAAGGAAAAGAGAAGAAACCGAAGAAGATGACCGATGATGAATGGTCTTTTATGGATCGGAAGGCATTGTGAACGATTCAACTTTTTTTGTCAAAGAACGTCGCCTTCAATATATCCAAGGTGAAGAGCACAAAAGAGTTAATGTAAGCAGTATCTACGATATATGAGAAACCCTCAGCGTCTAACAAGGTTCATCTCATGAAGCGGCTATTCAACATGAAGATGTCAGATGGTGGGGGTGTGGCTGAGCATCTAAACGAGTTTAATACAGTCACGAGCTAGTTGAAATTTGTTGGTATCACTTTTGATGATGAGGTCAGGGAGTTGTTGATCTTGTCTAGTTTGCCAGACAGTTGGGATGGTTTGGTGATTGCCGTAAGCAATTCCTTAGGATCGCCAAAGTTAAAAATTGATGATGTGGCAGGTCTAATTCTTAGCGAAGAATCTAAAAGGAAGGCACTGGGAATTTCAGGAGAATCTGAGAATGCTCTAAATGTTGAATGAGAGGAAGATCGTGGAGTAAAGGAAGCAATAAATATGGATGTTCTAAGTCAAGGAAGAAGTTTAAAGGACCAAAAGATAAGGACGGGTATTAGCATTGCAGGAAGAAGGGGTACATGAAGCGTAATTGCAGACACTTAAGAAGCAAGAAGGAAGCTCTCAGGATGGGGAAGGATTCATTGAATCTATCCTAGGAGAATGATACAAAAGCATTCATCTTGTCTCTTGATGTGCGAAATGAGTGTTGGGTTATAGACTCGGGTGCTTCGTTTCATGCCACGTTGTTGAAAGATGTTCTTTAAGATTATGAGTCAAGTGACTTCGAGAGAGTTTACCTGGGTGGTGATGAGCCGTGTAGTATTGTTGGCAAGGGAGATGTTCATATAAGTCAAAAAGACGGGATAATCTTGAAGTTTAAGGATGTTCGATATGTACCAAACTTAAAAAGAAACTTGATCTCAGTAGGACAGTTAGCCGATACTGGATATGTGACGACATTCACTAGTGATTCCTGGAAGGTCACAAATGGTACCTTAGTGATATCTCGAGGTAAGAAGGAAGGTACTATATATGTGATTTCCGGATCATATAGTTCACTCGCAGTCGCATCTACTGAAGTGAATAGGCAGTTATGGCATCAGAGGTTGAAACATATGAGTGAGAAGGGGATGAAGGTGTTGTTGTCAAAAGGGAAGCTACCGGGTTTGAACTCTATCGACTTAAAATTCTGTGAGGACTACGTGTATGGCAAGAAGAAGAGGGTGAGCTTTAAGAAAACATAACGAGCTCCAAAGACGCATCTATTAGAGCTTGTACACACTGATGTGTGGGGACCGGCACAGGTATCATCTCTTGGTAGATCACGTTATTTTGTTTCTTTCATTAATTATGCTAGTAGGAAACTATGAATTTACTTCTTAAAGCATAAATCTGAAGTATTTGATGTGTTTAAGAAGTAGAAAAGTTTGATAGAAAATGAGACAGGTAAAATTATAAATCTCATGGGCCAATGATCAAGCTAAGCTCTAACAGGGCCAAGCTCGGCTTGAGTTCGGCTCGTGTGTAGCTCTAGTTAGCACTGCATCTTCCGGATCATTCTAGAGCATGAACCCAAAAATGAGGCAGATCTAAATCTCAAGTGGACTACACCATTAAAAACTTCATGGGGCCCAGATAATGTTTATTTTCCATCCAACCTATTAATTTGGTTACACGGCCCGGGTGTATTGGGAAAACACAAATATCAGCTTAATCCAAAACTCTTGTAGCCCACATGAAGTATGAACGAATGAATGATTCAAATTGATGAATGGTCCACCATGTGTCCCATGAAAGTAGGGATGTTAGCATTTTCATCGAATTCTGACTCAGATAAAGACCCTATTAGGTCTTCGAGTCAACTCAACCTAAGTTCTGCATCATGTTGAGTCTGAGTTTCGAGCTTTCAAATTCTAAGCATATATAACCATTGACCCTTTTGGCAGGTCCAAGCTAGCCCATCAAACTCCAGTCCATCCTTCTAGGTGAACCGGCCATCCCCAGGACGACTGTCAATGGGCCGGAACTAGGTTGGCTTCGGCCTAGATTTTGAACTGTTCAAGTCAGGCCTATTCAAAAATTTGATTTTGCGTGGCCCGATCCCAGCCATTGAGAATCATAAACCCAAGTGTTGTAGATTTAGCTTTTTATTACTCTTAAGACTTAACAAAGACGAATATCATAATGAACTATTCTTAGCATTGCATTTTAGTGGGCATGTGTAGAAGAGAAGTGGGCACCCCTCTTATCACATCCATTCATTTTTTCTATGGCTCAAAGGCTGAAACAATGGGTGTTCTAACCACATGATTTCCCCCCTCTTCGTACCAACTAAGTTATGAACATAAAGCAAAAAGGTACCCATTCGGGAGAACTAACCCCTGTCCTTTTAAATTGCCTGATCGCTATAATAAATGGTGGCTAACATCAAGTGGCCCACTCTATAAAATTATACCTAAAAACCTTTAAAATTCACCTATTGTGGCCCACCTGCGTTGTGCAATATTAAAAACCTTTAAAATTCACCTCTTGAGGCAATTCTTTCACCCCGATGAGGCACATCATATGAATGGATCAGATGGATACAAACAAAATGGTGAGCATCGCATCCTAACTTTTTTCCTAGGGTGTGGCTCATCTCTGACTTATGGCATGGATGGTCATGATTTTCAGGTTCCAACATGATCATGGACATGAGGCAGCGTACCTGATGGATGGGTGGTGTAGATCTCAAGAAAGTTTCACCTACGTGGCATATGAGCCTGAAACCCAAATCCCAACAAAACAAACCATGCTAATAGTGACTAAAACACATTTCATTTCCAAATGAAAGAGATAGTGTTACATTCGTTCATCCTAATAAAAAAATATAAACCCAAGTGCCTCACAAAACGAACCTTGGTAATAACCAAAATACCCATTTGATTTCCAACACACGTGTATCCATAAAGCACAGCTTGAAAGAGCTGATGATGCCATTGCAATGTTGAGAGAGAGATAGAGATCAGAGGGCTTTTGTAGACGATGAGTGGGCCCTCTTATCACATCCATTCATTTTTTTCATGGCCCAAAGGCTGAAACAATGGGTGTTCTCACCACATGATTTCCCCCATCTTCATACCAACTAAGATACCCATAATTACCTATAGTACTGTTTACTGTAATTCCCGCCATGTCGATCTGGACGCTGATAGTAAATCCTTGCTTACTGTATTTACTGTCGAATTTTAGTTCCGGTGGGTACACCACAACTCTCATCCCGATTGGCGCTTTAACGACTGCATGATAGACGGATGAAGAATCTGCAACATTGGTCAGGACCCGTGTGAACACCACAGTGGAAGAGTTCTTGTTGTTCAGGATCACCATGAACGATGGGTAATTGAGATCAAGAGTGGCCTTAGTACAAGTGTAATTTGATCCACGGGTGATGATCTTGATCCGGTCGCTCGTGTAGTTTAGCCCACAAAGGAAATTAACGTAATCTTGACGCTCGAGATCATACACTAGACCGGGGTCCATTGCCTTGTTTGGATTGATGTGTCCTGCGCCATAATCAAGAGGCGTGGCGGCTGTTCCGGTGATCAGATCTAGGATCGGGCCATGGGTGTTATCGGTTATGTATGCAGTAGTCATGAGTGCAGACCGGATAGCAGCTGGGCTCCAATCAGGGTGGGCTGCACGTAGCAATGCAGCAGCACCAACGACGTGGGGCGATGACATGGATGTCCCAGAAATCAGTGCATAATCTGAGACCAAGTAATCATCGCGGATCGGTTGAATTCCTTGGTTGGGGACCCACGCAGCCAGTATATGGACTCCTGGGGCCACTATGTCGGGCTTCAAAATCCATGGGCTCAGCGGATTGGGCCCACGTGAAGAGAAGTCGGCCACTTGAGGCGCCGGCTTTGAACCCAACACTGTCATCTGGAACTTAATATCCACTGTTGGTGGCTGGGCTTCCTTCGTGACGTCCTTCATGATGTCCTTCGTGATGTAACTCTTCATGATCCCTCCGTCCTTGATGCTGATCGCAACGAATGGCATGAAGAAGGAATCAGGATCTATGAACTGGGCCAAATCAGTGGCAAAGATTGCCCCGTCAGCTCCGGCCCTACTCACTTCGGACATCTGAGAATATAGGTTCCCAAATGCGCAAAAGACGATCTTGCCTGCTACGTCTTTGGGATCAAGGGTGTTGTAATCACAAATTTCCTTGTTAGCATTTCCATGTCCATAGTAAAGTGGGACACCTGAGATGTAGACGCTCTCAGGATAGAATGACTTCCCTTGAACGGTTGTGATGCCATCGCCGAGGGTGATTGAAGCCAGATAATCTCTATCAATGGTCCCTGCGCCCACCGTCGTGATCCAAGGGGCACCGTTGTTCACGGTGTAAGCATATGGCCCATTATTTCCAGCCGAACAAGACACAAAGATCCCTCTCTCCATGGCTGCAAAGGCTCCTAGTGCAACAACATTTTCATCGTAAGCCAATAGTGGTGGTAATCCCAATGACAACGACATCAGATCCACGCCGTCTGCAATTGCCTGGTCCATGGCTGCCAGGATATTAGTTGTTGTAAGCTGGACCTTGTACATAGCAAGCCGGGCCATGGGTGCAACCCCTACAGCGGTCCCCTTAGCATAGCTGAAGTAGTCTGCATTAGGCGTCCGGCTTCCAGTGGCCGTTGATGCCGTGTGCGTCCCGTGCCCAATGCTGTCCCTCGGTGAATCATAGTCGTTGATCTCTGACATGTTCAGGCCCTTGCTGAAAGAGCGGGCCCCAATGAGTTTACGGTTGCAATTGGAAGAATTGAACTGGGTACCATTCTCGCATGCCCCCCTCCATCTCTCCGGCACCAGCGGCATTCCTTCATCACTGAACATCTCACTCTCTGGCCAGACACCGGTGTCGATGATGCCGATGATCATATCATTGCCAAAGTTGGCAGTGGGCCACAGGCCCACATGCCTATTGAGGCCTAGAAATTGAGGGGTGTGTGTGGTATGGAGCTTGGCATATGTCTCTGGGTATGTGGCAAGGTGACCTGGCATTCTCTCCAGCTCATCGAGCTGGCCCTGCGACATCACAGCACTGAAGCCGTTCATCACGTGGTGGTACGTGTACAGGTGTGCTGCAGCAATGCCGTCGGGCGTCGGGAGGGACGAGATCATCGATGTGTACCAACTATCATGAGTGGTGAAGGGAGCTGGCATGGCTGATTTGTCCATGTGGACGATGTAGGGCCGACGTCCATCAGCCGGCAATGATGTGGCCACATGAGTGAGAAGGAAGAGGAAGGAGATGAGCATGGATGGGGTAATGATGTGGTGGGCCATGGCTAATGACATGGACCATGTGTTTGGGGGAGAAGACAGGATTTGGGAAGTGTATATATAGAGGGTAGATCTGCTGGAGTTAAAGTGCAAGCGATAATACCGATTGAGAAGATTTTTAAACAAGAGAAAACCGTTTGCATAGTATACACCGTTTTCGCCTCTGACAAGTGGGTCCCATGGTTCATGTAATCTAGACCGTTGGTCTGTTTTGTCCTAGACGGCTACAAAGAGAGATACCAGATTGACCCACATTCGACTGAAAGAAATGGTCCCAAGATTGGTCCTTGTGATCTTCCAACGAGGGAGATTTGTGGGACATTGATGTAGAGCGAGATGTAGACTATTTCATAGCCCAGACGGACTTGATGGTGCTTGTACGTGCATGGCTTGAGGGGTAGGTCCACGAGCAGAAACCTGGTAGCCGTCAAGTTCCGTACTTGTATGGTCAGTGAATCTTGATCGTCCGTCCGGTGGGCCTCACTGGGGATAACAATGTGACACACACCTACTAATCTGGCAATCATGGAAATCCAATCTTTAAAGAATCAGAAGGTTCAATGGTCCACATTGGAAGACGAAATCTATTTCATGGATGGCTAGGATTGTACAAACAGATGGAACCTTTGAAGCGTGGGTGCATTGTTTTTGGACTCACCTGATGAATGGATGGTCCGGATTCTCCAATCGCAATCGCAGACATCCACTCCTTCCATCATGTCCATGCCATTATGTTCTCTTCATGATGCTAAAAATCAGCCCGATCCAAGGCTCAGGTGGGCCACACCAGGTAAATCATTAGTGGCATGGCCCACCTGAGTTTTGGAAGGACCTGATATTTTTAGGTGTCCATTCATCATGGTAGAACGCATCCTATGAATAAACTGAGTGCAATATACAAAACACTGTAGGGCCCACCAACACAATCTGGAAGGTTTTGGAAGGTTTAAGGGTGGGATCTCTATCCCAACCGTTCCTTGTGATGTGACCCACCTGTGTTGATTTGGGCCTCACAAAAGATATTGGAGGAACCGGAATTCAAGTAGCTCTGTAATTAATTGTCATTCGTTTCATTAATTTTAATTTGTCCTCTCATAGATAATCACGTCCGCACATGTTTGTAGTCAAAGGTTCCTAAGAAAGGCTGGGTCAGAGCAAATCAAAAGGCCGGCGTTTTAAAACGAGTTTTTGGCATACAAGTACTTATCTCTTGGCCATAAACGGATCAATATTTGCTTTTAAACTTATTTCAAATAAGTACCTAAGTATTTCAATATATAGACATTTTACTACTTTGTTAACATTCACTGACAGGAGGAGTAATGCAGACATTCATTTTGTCACAAAAGGACGCATTTACCCCCACTTACATGCAATGACGATTTTGCCCCTATATGATTTTTAGCATAAGGCAGACAGATTAAAGTGAGGTCATTGCATTATTGTGAGCCCCACCATGATGTACGTGTCTTACCCACACCATTCATGACTAAACTGATAATGCCAAGGTCTGAATTACGTGTGGGCCACTTGATTGAAAAAAAAAAAAAAAAAGTAAAACAAAAACAGGGAGAGATGCTTGCTGGACAAACAGCTCGTCCAAAGGATGCTACTGTCCAGCATTGGCAAGGGCCAAAGCCCTTTTGGGCGGTAATGAGGACCCCACAATGATACATGTATTTCATCTACACCATCCATCTATTTTGTCAGATTATTTTAGGGCCAAGGCCCAAAAATCAGCCTGATCCAAGTCTCAAGTACTAGAACACACCAAAGGGAGCGGTGGGGCCAGGTCTTTGCCCCCCTTTTGGCAGTTGTTTGGTGGCCACCCATAGGCCCCACCATGATGTATATGTTAGATCCACGCAGTCCATCTGTTTCTCCAGATTATTTTAGGCCATGGGTCTGAAAATGAAGAAGATCAAGATCTCAAGTGGGCCATACCAAAGAGATTAATTCTCACTGTTGAAACCTTCTTAGGCCCACTGTGATTTTTTATAGTGTCTATTATGTCCAAACCAGATCTCTTTGGGCAAGCCTTGAGCTGGCCAATTCGATGGATGGATTGGATTTTCTATGTGGACCCACCTTGTTGTGAAAGCACAAAAATAAAAAAAATAAAATAAAAATAAAAAACGGGGTCGCTGGAACAAGCAGCATCCAGAGAACGTAGACGGCCTTGCTGGGCATGATCTGGGGACCCACCATGATGTTTATGTTTTATCCACACCCTCCATCCTTGTTGCCAAATCATTTTAAGCCATGGGCCAAACTCTGAATCGGATCTAAATTGTAGGTGGGCTACACCATAGAAAAAAGTGGGGATAGCGACGTCCACCATTGAGACTTTCCTATTGGACCATTGAGACTTTCCTATGGGCCACCATGATATTTATTTGTTGTCCAACTTAGGCAAGGTCACACGTGACCTATACCCTGGCCACACATGGCCACGAAAAGGGAAAATACAATTATCAGCTTGATCAAAGCTTCTTGAGGTATGTGGTTAATCCACACCGTCCCTCCAATTTTCATATCATTTTAGGCAATGGGCCCAAGAACAAGGACGATCTAGATCTCATGTGGACCTCCTTGCAGGAAATAGTGGTGATAATGATGCCCATTGTTGAAACTATCATATGACCCAGCTTGATGTATATGTTTCATCTATGCCGCCCACCCTTGTTTTCTGTTCATTTTAGTACCTAGGGTAGATCCAAATCTCAGTTGGATAACCACCACAAAAACAGTGAGGGCAATGATGCCCACCTTCAAAGCCTTCCAAAGGTTCACTATGATGTTTGCCATCGACCAAAGCCAATACTCCTGCCACTCCCGTACTGAGAGTGAGAGAAGAAGAGGGTTTGGGATAGAAAAGGGAAAGTTGGGATTATTATGGGTAAGAGAGAGGTTAGGCTAGTTGTATTTTAGTAGTTGTAAATTTGTGGGGCCCATCTTGTTGATATGTCGTATATCCACACTGTCTATCCATTTTCTATATTAAACTTAGAGAATGAGCCTAAAAATGAAGCAGATCCAAATTGTCAGTGGACCACGGTATACAAAACAGTGGTGATTGGCTCAATAAAGGTTCAAACAGTGTACATTTGAGATCTTACTGTTCATGTTGTGTTGTCTACTTGATTAAGTTTTTTCCATTTATTAGAATCTTTTAATGAATATAAATGAATAGATGAAGTAAATTTGTCTAGGACATCTCTATGGGCCCTACATAGCTTCCGATCACAGGTCATTATCACACACATGTACTTGTTTGTTTGTGACTAAAAGGAGAGATAATATCGTCTTTTAAGAAACAACGTATGGCTTTGTATCATATACATAGGAAAAATAGATTGTGGGTACCATTGTGACTAACGTTTGCATTTCTCAAGTACTGATTTGGAATAAGTTTAAAAGTAGGTACTAATCCGTCTATGGCCCAAAAGATAGGTGCTTGTATGGTAATAGCTCTTTTAAAACTAACAGGTTGCTAAAGCACTCATTGACAAGACCTACAGTGGGCTGGAATGGGCTCTTCAAGGCCCAATGGGCTTCATCGGTGAATTTGGCATAGTAGGCCATAAATGGGCTCAAAATTCAAGGCCCAGTGGGTGAAAAAGGCTGGTTAGAGCATGTTGTGTGACAACTTTTCTATTGGGACCATATCAAGCCCAGACATGGTCTATTTTTCAGACATCTCATAGCCGGAGCCGTCGGATTTAAGGTCATGTTTCAGTAATCCAAATCGACTATAAGATGGGCCTCACACCATTAAGAACTTCCTAGGCCCCACTACTTCAAAATGAAAATTGAACTATTTCAAGCCTTTAATTATTTAACTCTTTTTTCTTCTAAGGTCTGTGGACATTACAGGCCAAGGCCTTTTACACCCATCTAGGCCAACCCAATTCCAGCCTTTAGCCCATTACGTAAACGGTTCAGATAATTGAAATATTACCATGATCCAACGTCGCCTATGGATCATCAGGTAGGGTAGAGCACCTGGATTTAAACATTAGATGGTGGGCTACACCATTAAAATGAATGAACAGTCGAGATGGTATCTCAACATACAGCTTTGTCCTCCCTCGTGAGTGGATCAGACTGATTTCTAGATCCAATGGTCTTGATCATGATCTTTCCAAGAATGGGGAGTTATTTGATACCATGCCTGCATTTTTAATATGACTGTCGGATATCTCAACATCGGATATGACAGTCCAATAAATATCCAGACACCTAATGGTTTTTAGATAAGTGATTCAAAGTATCTTTTATTTAATGATACATCTTATATGGTAGCCATAATTTGGACCATCTAGTTTGAATTACTTGTATACCATATATGCAATGTTTCAGTAATTTCTAGCTGCCTGTGTATCATCCATCACACTGCCAGAGTATCAAAGTAATTCCCTTCAAGAATGTGGATGCCCTGTACAAGTGATGCATTAGCGGAAAAAAATGTGCAGTACCATTTTTCTGTATAACTCCAGCAACAAACATCTGATTGGATATTTTTTAAGCCCACACACGTGTGAAGAAGGGAAACCATCCACAAGCCAGCCCGTGATGATGTAGCACACGTGTTCTAGATTCAAGCCATCCATCAGAAGGGCTCCACAATGCGGGTCCACTGATCAGATGATGTACAGTTTATTACATTGAATGGATAAAAGGAACTTAGTCATGTTTCTAACAATGTGGCCCACCTGATGAGAGGATCAGCCTGTTTTTTAAGCAACGGTATCTATTTGGTGGGGTTTATCTGATGGATGGCTAGGATCATGTATTGAGATAAATAGATGATCAGGGGGTAAAAAAAAGTCAACAATGCATAGACATATTTGTAACCAACCTAATAGTGAAATGCATGATTAGTCAGTCAGAACTTGCTGAAAATTTCAATCAACCTGAAGAACGACTCAGATACTTCACATGTGTGCTACTGCACAGGGTGAGGCCATTCCACGTGTCACTTGCACGAGTTTTGAAATTAGAGATTTCTACACTAACCACTTTTGTATAGTTCCAAAATCATTCCAAGCTCCCCATCAGATATATAAAAAGATGACAGAATAATGATAGTCTCTCTCTCTCTTTAAAGAAAATTTGTGGTGAGAGATGTACATATATAATATATTTGGCAATGCACAGCTACTATAACAGCAATTCAAAATTTGTAAGTTACTATTATTTAAGTTAAATCAAATTAAAAGGATTTGTGGGATTCGTTGAGATTACAACGGTACTGCATTTATTTTCCAATTCTTCTAGGACTTGTTTGGAAGCTTGTAAGTTCTTTACGTTGTAAGTTACTTGCAAGCAGGTTACTTATAAGTGAAAGCTACTTACAGTTTATCTTGTTTGGATGTAAATTGTAAGTCACTTATAGGTAAAATATTTGGATAAATAGTAAGTTAGTTACATATGTAAAAAGTTATATATTCACGCCAAACTAAGTTTGGTGTAGGGAATCATTCTAAAATATTATAATCAAATGAAAAATATTCAAACCAAATATACTATTTAATTTGTTAAGCCCGTTTGAATGAATATTTAAACTAATTCTTAGGCTAAATCAATCATCAAGTGGATCATAAAGATGGACACGTAGATTCAAAATACGTACAATATAGAAATCCTAATAATATTAAGAACTCCATAGAAAATTACAAGTCAATGGCATGATATAAATCACCTGCAACTCATGGGAAGAGGAGAAGCATTGTACACTAGTGTTGGATTACATAATCAGATTCCTAGTTAGATACATCTAACACTATTTGACCCGACAATATTACAAGTGAAGCCTAAATTTCAGTAAGCTAAGGTGATCATCTGATCGATCATCATGAGCAACATCTGCAATATGGATGATCCCAGCCATCCAATTGGTGGCTTGTAAATAAACAAATGCAACACATCAGATAGGGTTGTGTCCTAATGCTACAACTAGAATTCATGGCTCCCTGATCCAAACTATTGACCTGATGGGCCCCACTCAGATATGGCCATGTAAAAGGAGACAATATCAATTGCTTCAAGAACAAAACGTTATATATGGACAGTCCAACCAATTGTGCTAAACGTTTCTATCAAGTTTAGCCCATAATTAACGAACCACCAAACAAAAATCAGAAAATCACATCAATCAAATTATTGTAATCATCCAGTCCATCGCCCAATTGAGGTACCATAGATGATTGCTTATGGTTGTAAATAACCCCTTTGCTGTATGCTCCTAAACATATAATCCACGGATTAGAAAACCAACGGCTACAAGAAAGAAAGCCAAGTTCCAGATCCATGCCGTCCATTAGTTTTGCCAGCTCATTTTAGGGCTTGGATCAAAAAAATGAAGCAGATATAAATCTTAGGTGGGCCACACTATAGGAAACAGTGTTGATTGAATGCCCACCAATAAAACTTCTTATGGCCACAAAAGTTTTAGATCAATTTGATATTTATGTTCTACCTTCATCCAGCTATGTGTGACCATAACAATAGGTTAGATGGAAAATAAACATTAAGATGGGCCTTAGGAAGTTTTTAAATGTGGACATTCAATCACCATTGTTTCTTGTGGTGTGGCCTACCTGAGATTTGGATTTGCCTCATGTTTGGGCCCATGACCTAAAATAAACTGGCAAAACTAACAGATGGCATAAATTTACCAAAAATAGATTATGGTGGGCCACACTGTCACGGCCTAACCGAATCTGCCTATTCAAATAAAAAAACTGTAACCCTAACTACAAAAGAGGGAGAGAGTGGAAAGAAAGAGGTGCACAGCGATCCTAATTGCAAATAGGGAGAGAGGGAGAGGCACACAACACCATTGCACGTAGAGAGAGAGAGAGAGAGAGAGAGAGAGAGAGAAGGATGGACGACATGGTTATACAACACAGGAAGTGGATTAGGTGTGCCCCTTTCTGTGGGGCCCACCTTCATATATGTATTATACTGCCGTCTATCCATTTTGCTGGATCATTTTAGGGCATGAGCTAAAAAAATAAAGCAAATCCAATCTCAGGTAGACCACACTATAGGAAACAGTACTGATTGAACATCCCACCATTAAAAACTTCCTAGGGCCCACCTTAATGTTTATTTACCATCGAACCTATTAATAAAGTTGCATAAACCTAGATGAAGAGGAGAAAACAAATATCATCTTGATCCAAATTTTTTGTGGTCTATTGTAAGTTGTTAATGGTCAAGTACCATTGTTTCCAATGGTATGGTCCACCTGAGATTTGGATCTGCTTCTTTTTTTTTGCCCATGCCCTAAAATGATATGGTAAAACATATGGACGGCATGGATATAAAATATATACGTCAATGTGGGCCCCATAATAAGGGTCGCACTGTCTTTGTTGAGGACAGGGCTGCACCTAATCCGCTCCCATACAACACATACATCAAGGTGGGCCTCACCCACTTAATTGTTACCTCTGCCTCACCTAATCCATAGCCGTCAACAGCTTGGATTAGGGCTTGACCAACCTTTATCCAAGCCTGGCCTACATTATTCATTGTAGGCCTGAGCTGGGCCTAGTGAGAGAGAGAGAGAGAGAGAGAGAGAGAGAGAGAGAGAGAGCATGGGATATAACATAAGAAGAAAATAAAGATTTTAACAATGTATATTATTGTTGTTCGATCTGAACATGTGGTCACACGTGTAATGAACGACTAGATTTTGGTTAAATGCGTGCAATTAGATTACGTGTCGAGTGTGCTAAGTTGTGTTCGACTCAAATCGAACTGAACGATTGTGACCTCATATCACGCCCCGAAATTCGGAACCCGAGTACAACAACCCAAAGGCCGAGTTCCAAGGTGTGAATTAAAAATTCGAGCATATATAGATTCCTTGAGATTTCATTCCACATATCGCATAACTAAAATAAATCTCAAATATAAAGTTTCTTTTCCACTAATGTCTTATTACATTAAATTTTACAAAATAAATTGACTACAGTTAGCGTTTGAGTAACACGTGACCATCTGAATACTTTGCTCCGTCTACGTCTTTTTTCTTCCAGAAGACTTGCAAGAACTGTAGTGATTTTAGTGAGTTAAAAGCCCAGTGAGGTCATTTCCATCATAGGTAATATTTCAGTTAATAAGAGATAGGATGCGAATCATCAACGAATAGAATTGTATGAAATATACGAGGATGACGTGATGATTAATACATTTTATGATCTATTATAAATGGAACATGATTATCATGATGTCATGTATGTTATGATACGTGTGAAAAGCAATAAACATCTAGGAACTCGCTGCCATTGAACATTAGGAACCTATCACAAATCAATCATGCTCACCTAACCGGTACAGCGATGTGGCAAATCAACCATGCACCACTGATCCAATCGAGCAAATCAACCATGCTCAATAAGTGAAACTACCAGAACTCGCTGCTACTGAACATTAGGAACCTATCGCAAATCAACTATGCTCAACTAACCGGTACAGCGAGGCGGCAAATCAACCATGCACGCTAGGAGTCAAATCAACCATGCTCCTGTTCTGTCGTAGTGTATAAAAGATGTATATGGATGCCATGAGTTATGGAAACACTTCTTCAAGCATACAATGTATATCAAACTCAATTCCAATTATACCATGCATGTGTTATCTTCATTCAGAAATTCTTTATCCTACTTTAGTTATTGCTAATCGAGGAATTTGAGAAGGTCATCGTGTAAGATTTAGTGTGTTGACAAGCTAAGGTTGCTCCAAGAGTTATGTATTGTATATTATCTAATCCTAAGTGGTTGTTTATCAGGAAGTTTAAGAATAATGTCACGTGGAATCTTGGGAATACTACGTGTATCTAAGGTTGCATGTTGTCGACATTACATGTAAGAAATCCTAAATCGAATTGTCGTAGAATTCTGACATGTGCATTAAAAAGGAGAACTTGAGAAAATTAATTCAAAAAGATAATTGGCAAGTGAACTTTAAGGACATACATAGAAGATGGATGGATCCCTTACCTAGGATTTAATATAATAGAAGAAACATAAAGCACATTAACGACCTAATTGAAGAGGAATTTGTAGAGATGAATCCCATACCTAGGATCCCATAATAAGGAAGAAAATATTTAAGCATGCCTAAAACCTAGTTAGGGAAGGATAATTTAGAATTTAGACGTAAGCAGCACTAAAGAAAATCAACACAGAAAGTTACGTGAGATGAATCACTCACTTTGTAACGTTCCTTAAGCTTGAAACGAATTGATTCCTGGACTGAGTCGACTCGACGAGTTGACTCGCTGAGTTAGAATCTTCTTCTTCTTTCTCCCTCCTTCGTCTTCTTTCTTTCCTCCGTAAGACTTCTTAAGGTGGGCCTACATGATCAATGACTTGGATCTACCTAAAGATGGATATATGATCGAGCATACCGGTGGACCCCACTAAAGTCATGGTCACATTGTAAACGAGTTGGGGTGGGACGCTTCGTTACACCACATTCATGGGCATGAGATACTAAATGTAGAGTCATGAATGAAGGGGAGTTTTTTATGGGTTTTTTTAATAAATAAAGAAAAACTCTCACATGTGATTTGTTATAAATAGTGATGGGTCCCCAAGCCTATACATCGATCGTGGACATAAACTTTCCCATCCCTTAGTGTCCTCTAAAGGTGTAAGGTGTGGAAGATCCAGTCCGTCCATCTCATCCTATGGCTTCTCAAATAGATACGCAACTTCAAATCAGATTATTTCGATTCCTACAATCGATGCATAGATCAATCTTTTATTTCGCATTTCAGATCACATTTGGTATCAGAGCCATCTATGCATCAATTGTGGCAAATCAATATAGATTGATGAATCCAATCACGGATCTTATTGGTCAGATCTGAGTTATCCATTCATGAATTTTCATACTCAAATCTGGGCCATCGATTTTTACATATCAATAATCGGATCTTGAGGCCTAAATCTTAGGCGTAATATGTTCATCTTTTCTTTAGAACTTTTGTTGGTCCACTTTGGGCATTTGGATCAATTGTTCTATTTTTTTATTTTTCTATATTTCAAATAATGCATCAAGGCATCTGATCACTTTAACATGGGGCCTTAAAACCTTTAATGGGTTTTCCCTTAAAGCATGAGCTTCACTTAAAGCATGTTTAATAAGTGTTGCCTTAAAACTAGGGCATTTAATAGATGTTTGTATAATCAGCGGATTTTGACCCCTTGTTTACCCAATTTTTTGTCCTCTTTGGATCATATGATTCGATAATCTTGTTCTCCTTATCGAGAGCTTTGAATGGAGTTGCCACTCACCCCCAATCAGATTTCAGATGATGGAGATATTGGATGAACAATATTGATCACTTATTAAGTGGGCCACGTATGATGTTTTAATGGTCAGATTTGAGTGAAATTTGGTTTGAGTAACTAAAATGATATGATCTTCAACATTAACCAGTCAGATTTTTTAGAATTTATTCAGATCTGGTCAAATTGATCGTGACCATTTAAAAGGTGTTTTTGAACGGATCTGATTGATTTTAAATCAGATTAGGCCGAAACTAGTTTCTTAGCCTAATTAGTATGTTTTGAACATATCTAACAGCTCAGATTGACCTATAGATGGCCCAATTTTGAAGTTTTGATCAAACTAGTTATTATATGTTGTTCTTTATAGTTACAACGAACTATATTTGGGTTATCATTTTGTATAAGTGGACCGGACCAAATAAATAGACGGTTGGTGGGTTTCACTTGATGGATGACCCCAATAATTAAGTATTCATGTTATTAAGTTCGAATTTGGTCTGAAATAGGGCCATTACCCATCCTACATGGCTGATTTTAGTTGTTGACTTTTAAATCATTGATCCAACCGTCAATTTAAAAAATATTTCTCCCAACTTTTAGATGATCAACATCAGCCACATTTTAGGTCAAATCATACCAGTTTAATATGATCCGTTGAGGGTAAGATTATATAGGAAATCCTGAATCTAATTTTGTGCAATTTGAACTGGTTGTATTAGCCACCACAGTGACCTCAATCAGTGAAAATTTTATAAATTTTGACTCGTGATTTTGGGATTCAGTATAAGGATTGCATAGAGTTGCGTTTGGGTTCAATGTGAGCGGTGACGAAAACACAGACGATCACTGTTTGGTAGGACACAAGTGGTGTGGAGTAAATAATGATTGTGGTGTAAGGCTGAGAGACTCATTTCGCCCATAGGTGTTGAGTGTCTCAGATTGACATGACTACCATCAATTATCTTCATGTTCAGGAGAGTCACTTGTATGTCATAACTTCATCCCACAGGAGGAGTCGTGATAATACGTCGGACTCTCACCAGGATTGCATGATTAGGCCCATCATCATCTTGGACAATTCAATTGAAGGCCCTAATCAATTGAATGTTAATCATGAATTTTGTCTGATACTTAATTAATATTCATAAATAATCAAACACTTTACTAATGTGAGTGTATTTGTAACGAGCTAATGTTCCAACTCAATACAATTCGATACCCCTTTTGACTGGGTCCAATTATCCCGAATGGAGAGAGTCCGTAGAGATAGTCTTGGGGTGTATGGATATAGACCTTGCTCTGGAAGAGGAGGAACCTCTTAAACCATCTGACGAGAGTACTGAATCAGAAATTGCACACTATAAGGCATGGGTTAAATCCAATAAGATGTGTCTCAAAATCATAAAGCACTCGATTTCTGAGACAATGAAGGGTGTCATACTTGAAACTGAGAAGGCCAAAGTTTTCATCACTGAAATAGGAAACCAATTAAAGAGATCGGATAAAGCTGAAGTGAGTTCCTTTTTGGGCCGATTAACTCGCGCATCCTATAATGATCATGAAAATATTCAAGAGTACATCGTAGAACTGATTGATGTGGTCTCCAAGATTGGCTCATTCGGTCTTAAAATAGAGGATGAACTCTTAGTATACTTAGTCTTGAACTCCCTACCTCCTCAATTCAGTACATTTCAAGTTAACTATAACACCCAAAAGGACAAATGGACGTTAAATGAACTGATTTCTCAGTGCATTCAAGAGGAGGAAAGGCTCAGTAAATAAGGCAAGGCATATAGTGTCCATCTTGTAACCTCGGGACAGGGACGTAAATGGAAAAAAAGAAAAGAAAACAAGGTTCTGAAAAGTAACATTCAGGTTCTTCAGGCAATTAACATCAACCTGAGATTAGTCAAGTAGAAAGAGGGTAAAGAAGAATAATTGCTTCTTCTGTAAAAAGATGGGCCATCAGAAAAAGGACTGCATTAAGTTCAAGCAAGTGGCTCGTAAAGAAAGGTAAGGATTATGTCTTGGTCTGTTTTGAATCTAATCTGGCTAACGTGTCGATAGATTCCTGATGGATAGATTTCGGTACAACTATTCACATTTGTAATTTCATGCAAGATATGTTACAGAGCCGGCCACCAACTGATGCAGAGCGATTGGTCTATATGGGCAACGGCATTAAGGTGGACATATAGGCAATTGGAGTTGTATAAGCTTAGGTTAAAGTCAGGTCATACATTGAATCTGGTAGATACATTTTGTGTGCCTTCCATAAGGCAATTTAATTTTAATTTCTCGTTTAGACAAATTCGGTTATTCGTTAAAATTTGAGAATAAAGGGTTTAGTATTTATTACGATTCAAATGTTATTGGCACTGACACTATGGTTAATAACCTATACCAGTTGGACTTAAATGCCTCTCATGTTTATAATGTACATTCTCTCCATGAAAATAAGTCAGAAACTAAGAGAAGAATGGATTGTAAAAATTCATCCATGTTGTGACACAGAAGATTAGGCCATATCTCTCGTGAGATATTAGAAAGGCTAGTACGGGAAGGAATTCTTCATTCTCCAGATTTTTCTGACTTAAAGTACACACAGATTGTATAAAGGGTAAACAGACTAAATCAGGAAGAAAAGTGCAACTAGGAGTGTGGGACTCTTAGAGGTGATACATACAGACATTTGTGAACCATTCTCTATTGCATCGTGAAGTGGACAG
>PVNU02002922.1:0-86855 GCA_003013855.2 Liriodendron chinense
AATTATTTTCTATAGCGTGGTCTACTTGAGATTAGGATCTGCCTCGTTTTAAGGCCTGATTTTTGGGCTCATGATAGGCCCACAAAGCTTCACTAGCTAGCACCACGTCCCATGTCCTTACTAGAAGGTGAATACCGAATCCAAGTGGGTTCATGGGACTGCGAGGTGACCCAGCACCACGAGCCATGTGGCTCCATGGGTGGGTTAGGACATGGCGGGATTTGACTGTATTAAGTGAGAGGTGGGCATAGTATGCATTAGTACTTGATCTAATAACTTTTAAACATGTTTGACATGCCTATCTTTGATGATTCCATATAAGCCTTATTAAACCCGGCCTTCTCCTAACCTACGAAGGTGTTTGAGTCACCATGTGATTTGTGTCTAGGTGTGACAAGCTTTGTGGAATCAATTGTGATGTATGTGTTTCATCTATGCCGTCCATTCACTTTGCAAGCTCATTTTAAGCTCAAGTGATGACGCCAATGGAAAAAATGGGATAACGACACTCACCATTAAAACATGTACATCATGGTGGGCCATGCAAGGGGGTCACTAGGCAATCTTTATTTGTGGCATGTGGGGAAGCTGATTGCGTATTGAGTAAACTCTGCGGGGTCCACCGTGATTTATGTATTTCATCCACTCCATTCATCCATCTTAACAGATAATTTTATGGCTTGATACAAAAAATGAAGCATATAAAAAGCTTAAGTGGACCACACCACAAGAAACAATGTGAATTGAACCTGTACTATTGAAAATTTCTTGAGGGCCACGAAAATTTTAGATCAAGCTGATATTTGTATTTTCCCTTCATTAATGTCTGTGCAATCTTGTGAACAGGTTGGATGACAAATAAACATCATTGCGGGTCCTTGAAAGTTTTCAATGGTGGAAATAATTATACCCACGGTTTCTTGTGGTTTGGTTTCAACCCCTTAAATGACCTGGAAAAGAGGATGGACGGTGTAGATAAACTACATACAATTACAGTGGACCCAACTGAGACTAAATCCGATTTCGGTATGTGGAGGGCATAGATTGGTACTACCCTCACTAGGACTTAGCTAGAGATGGATCATGAATGACCTTCTCAGGGGCTCTATAGGGCCAACTATGATGTATTTCTTTTATCCACACCATCCATCTATTTTTGATAGATCATTTGAGGGCATGAGCCCAAAAAAGGAGGCAAATCAAAGGCTCAAGTGGACCACAACATAGGAAGCAGTGGGAATTGAACTCCTACTGTTGGAAAATTCATATGACCCACTGTAATGTTTATTTGTCATCCAACCTATTCATAAGGTCACATAGACCCCTGGATGAAGGGAAAAAAAAAAAATCAGCTTGATCTAAAACTTCTATGGCTCCTAACAAGTTTTCAACGACAGGCTTTCAATCCCCACTTCCTATGGTGTGGTCCACGAGCTTTCGATCTACCTTCTTTTGGGGCTCAGGTCCTAAAACGATCTTTCAAAATGGATGGATGGTGTGGATTAAACATATACATCACGGTAAGCCCCACAGAGCCCATGGCACAGGTAGTACCCAATCCACCTTCGTGTGTGGACGAGCCACCTCCATTCACAAGTGGCTACACAGTTGTTTGCGAGCCCCTCCTCGCCGTCCACACGAACATATATTTGGTGATTGGGACTCTTGATCCAGTGATCAACTGTATGGATGGACAGCAGTGATTGGACAAATGTGATCATCAAGTTTTTGAGAGTCTATCAGTTGTTTGATCGTAGCCATTCCTTTTTCAGACTGCATATCCGATGGCCAAAACAATCCAATCCCCTTGCCTTTTGGGGTGCAGCCTATCCACATGGTGGTCTGCGTCAAGAATGTCTACAGTTTCCAAATCAGCCTACCTCGCTTATGATGAGGAAACCTGCTATACGAGAACGGATTAATTGTGGCCTAGGCCTCACTCAAGACGGTGCGACCCTTACCTTCATCATGATGTGCATATTCTATATGCACATTTTCCATTTGTTTTTATGGACCATTTTAGGGAATGAGCTCAAAATTTAAGAAGATCTAAGTTTCGAGTGGGTCATATTATAAAAAATAGTGGGGATTGAACAATTTATCATTAAAAACTTCCTACGCCCACCATAATGTTTCTATTGTTGTGAAACCACCTATCTTGCACTTCTATGTGCAATCAATGAAATTAATAATATAAGAGATTTAATAATTAATAACATAGGAGGTTTAGTGGTAGTAAATCACTTCTAATACAAACAAACAAATAATTAAGATACAAGATGCAAGAGGCACCAAGATTTTTTATAGTTAAAAATCCTTTAATATAAAGAAAAAAAACTCAAAATGTGGATTATAAGCAACATGAAAGAAAGTAATTTCTTGCAAACTAAGAATTGTAGAAACCCCGAACATTACTTTTGGAGAATACAATCGAAGAAGACAACATTGTGGATTAACCTCCATGAACTCGTTATGCAAATATTTTGATTCTAAAAGGCTTTAGCCTTTAGTTCTCCTCTTTTATAAAATTAATTCTCCTTTCTTCTTTTTCCTCCTTTTCTCCAAGAAAAAAAAATTCATCAATTTTACAGTAACTCTCTCAAAACTAAAAAATATTTTTATCTCATTTTAGCTTATGTAACCAAAAGATCAAAATATCCTCACACACATGTGACACCAAAATGCTACTTAAGCCTACAAATGTGGGTCCCACCTCTAGATGAGGAGGGACTCTTAACTCCTGTAAAACTTATTTTCCATCCAACTTGTTAATAAGGTCACATAAGCCGGGTTGAAGGGAAGAAAAAAAATTATCAGCTGGGTCTGGAAGTTATGTGGCTCATTAATGGCTAATCACCGCTATTTCCTATGGTATGACTCACCCGAAATTTGAATCTTCATTGTTTTCGGGGGCTTCACACACGGAGCTCTCATGTTCTCTCTCCACACTCCAATAGTAAACATGGTGACTCACTTCCTGTATACATGGTACGGTGGTGTGGCAATTCAGACCGTCTCATTTACCAACCTGGTTGTGGATCGCGCGTAAACCAGTAACCACGTACACTGCAAAACAACGTAACCTCGAGAGCGGATTAGCTGTTACCTGGGGAGTGTTACCCTAACCATGTGGGGCCTATCTTGATATAATTTTTATATCTCCATGCCGTACATCTGTTTTTTCATCTCATTTTAGTACGTGATACCAAACCCTAAAAGATCAAAATCTCAGGTGGACCATACCACTAGAAACAATGATGAATGATCATTAAAAGCTGTTTGTGAGCCACAAAAGCTTTGGATTAAGTGTATCTTTATATTTTTCCCTTCATCCATATATTCTTGACATTATCAACAGGTTGGATTGCAAATAAACATGACTAAAACCTTATGATGGGCTCTTTGGAAATTTATTGGTGGAGTGTGGTCCACCTGATATTTGAATCTGTATAATTTTTGAAACCCCATCCTCAAATGGGCTTTAAAAACAGATGGACGGTGTGGATATACAAAATATCATCCATGTCCCACACAGAAGGGGTAACACCTACTAAGCTGTTCCCGGGTTACACCTAATTCGCTCCCAGTAACCACGCGATTTGGCCAATTGAATTTCGACATTCGTCCATTTTATATCGACCAATCGGACGACTAGGATCGCTCAATCTGCGTTGTTGGTAACCAATCCTCCATCCACAAACTGCCACACAAATTGGATGGTCTGGATCTCCGTAAACACGTACCTGCAATTTGGTCCCTCCCAAACCTGGTGGGTGTTATTTTTCACGGTGTCCACGGTTCTCAGTCATGATAGGTGGGGCCATGCTAAGTTAATCCGGGCCATTGATCTGTTGACTCGCACCGTTAATGGAGAATTCCCAAAAAATCTACTGTATTGGAAGTCACCAGGGACCGATGTTAGAAGCTCTCTTCATTTGAATGGAGACCATTGATGCATTTCTCAACTCTCCACTCCAAAAAAAGGACGGTCAAGATTGTTTCATCGGGGGGCTTTGTTAGGCGTAGTCTATCAACGGTGGGATACAACTGACCAATAGTGAGGATTGCCAAATCATGGGCCCCACTTGTTAGAATTCTGAACCGTGTTAGCCCATGCCGGGAGTGGGCCCTGATTGTGTTTTGCCTGATTTTCAACCGTTGCTTTCGCATCACCGCTTTTTTAGCTGGCGCGTATTAACCATGATATAATCACATCCGTCTGATAGAAACAAAATAATGTTCCTTGACTGGTATCAGACAATCCTAACCATTCCATCAAATGGCCAGCAAATAAAGTATTACAACGGTTTATCGTTTACTGGGTTTGGGTGAAAACACGTTTTGGGCTCAGGCCCATCAGATGTCTAGATGGAAAAAGGTGTGCAAGATATGGAAGCGGATTGCGTGGTGTGCCACATGCCACTTACCTCTGTGGTGTGTTGATGTCACTATGGGCCGTTTGGATGGTAAGTTGCTTAAGATAAGTTACTTATGTCATAAGTAGCTTATGTTAGTTTCTACTTATTCAGAAAATAAATATGTTTGTTAAACAACATACTTATCAGCTTTTCCTCCCTTTCATCTCTCCAAAAAAGTTAAAAAGCTAAAAAAAATTAGCTGAAGTGATTATGTACTTTTAAGTAAAAAAGTTACTTATTACTAATCATTAATCAAACTTACATGAAATAAGTTACTTATCTGATGTAGGCAGAAAAAGTAACTTATTTGGTGGTATCCAAACGGGCCCTAAGTTATTAAAATGAAGTGATTAAATAACTTTAAATAAAAAAAAGTTATAAGTGATCATAAACCAAACTTACTTATCTCAAATAAGTTACTTATCTACTGCTGTAAGTAGAAAAAGTAACTTATTTGGTGGTATCCAAACGAGCCCCAAGCGATCTATGTTGAGTTAGAAGTCACTTGTATAGGGCTCTTCATGCAGTACCAATGATGGGGGCCCACTGTTCATAAGATTATGATCCCGGTCTGTCTGGTTCAAGATGACAACCTACATAAGATTGTATGTGAATTTAAACCATTGAGTGTCTGGATCGTGTGCCGTTCAGTTATCCGGGCAATTGGTTAACCCAAACATGATTGAAAGGCCAAGCCCATGGACACTATCACACTCCACCGCAGAACGAGCATGGCCCCATTGCTAAAACGGCTTAATTGCCAAGCCCAAACCCTGCCCTCAAGTCTATAAGAGCAACCCAAGCCCAACCTAGAGGCCCAACTGGTCGGCCCAGCCCATTCACAGTCTTAGTCAATCCCTCTCCACAGCTTCTGCAATAAGGATTCACGGTTGAAAATTGGATTTACACTTGTTTTCTAGAAGTTTTCTGTTTCTATAAAAACCATATTTTTGGCTTGTAAGTATCATACATGCAATGTTGCAAAAACATTTAATCATGGATTTTGGTGGATAAAAGCTTTTCTGATCATTGAAAGACTGTCATTAAATGACAGTTAGTTTGAAATTCTTCCACGTCCAATATCCATTCATCCATGCACATATGCAAAGATCCAGACCTTTCATTATTGCGCCCTACAGTGGATACGGACACCCCAAAAATCATACTCTTTAATCCTAGCCACTGATTGGAGGAATCTTGAGGATTACAAACGGCAACTTGGAAAAAAGTCCAACCAGCAGTTGACTCCCAAATTCCCAATAGGCAAATCAAATAGAAAAATCTCTAATCAATGGCTAGGATCATCTTATTGGTATGTCTTTTTGGCAAAGGGCCCACTTACAATAACATACGTTGAATGAACAGCCCGAATCTTACAGACAAGTGCTACATTTTATGAAAATTAAGTGCTTGGTAGTTGACTCAGATATTATCGATCTTTAAGGAGGCGGGCCAGGCCGGGCCTGGACCTAGAAAAATAATTTTTTTGAATAAGGCCAGCTTTAGGAGCGGGTCAGATCCGAGATCCGATTCGCTCCGAATCCGTTTAATGCGGATTTGGATCTTAAAATAGGTCCGATTAGTTAAATGGACCGGATATGGATCTTAAAATAGGTCCGATTACTTAAATGGACCAGATATGCATTCACAGGAACATATCCGAGTTTGATCCAAATTCGACTAAGATCCGACTCATTGTCACCTTAGTGTATATGTTATATTCATACTGACCATCCGTTTTACAAATTATTTTAGGACATGTCAACCATACGATAGTAAATAGTGGGATTTGCATCATTTTTCTACTAAATTAAATGTATTATATTATATATTTTATATCATATATTTTTTTAAATTTGTAATGGGGTGGATTCAGACCTAGATCCGACCCGAATCCGATGGTTATATGGATTTTGGATCGGAAATGGATCTAACAATTTATAAATGGATCGGATATGGATATCACATTTTGGATCCGAGTTGGATCCGAATCCAATCCGAATCCGTCTACAGATATACGGACTTGGATCCGGATCCAACTGGATCCGATCCAGATCCGATCCATTGAGAGCCCTAGCCAGCTTGAGGGTCCAGCATAAACCAGTTCAAAATCCAATCCGAGGTCCAGCCCATTGCAAGGCCCATTTTTAGCTTTGGATACTTCTCAAATAGGAGAAAGGTATACCACCTAGTTGGTGAAAATGTGGCACCATTTTAGTGGGAGTTTTGCTGTTGGTTTTTACATTTCTAAGCTTAGTACGTTCCTGATTTTTACAAAAACCATGTTTGCCTTCACTTTTTTTCTACTGGTTTTTTACACTCCGTAGAGAATTTAAAATAGAATTTTAAGCTTTTCCCAAGTTTCCCCAAGAAGTCCAATATATCAACCAAACAAAACATAAATTTTCTCCAAGAAAAACTAAATCTTAAAGGGGTCATTTGGCAACTTGGTTTTGGAGCTGGATTTGGATCCCAAACCAAAACGATCCCAACCGCGGACGTTATTATCCCCCTATTTCTTGTGCTGTGGTCTACTTGAGCTTACAATCTACCTCATTTTTGTACTCATGCCCTAAAATGAACTAGTAAAACAGCTGGACAACATAGATCAAACATATACAGCACGGTGGGACCCACAAGTTTTACATATCTAATCGTTAGGATGCAATCACGTTTCTCAACGCATATTTATCTCGAATTCCATCTCTCCAAACATAGATTAAAAGTAATCATTATCCATTTCCCAGTATGATGCAGGACAACCCCAATCGTGATGCATGCTCATGAACACATATAATCCAGTGGAAATAAAAGACAATAATAATCTAAAAATTCAACATCAACCATCATAAACTGAGAAAACGACAAAAAGACATGCAATCGAGCGGGCCATCATCACAACCACGAAGTATGAAATTCAATTATTGCATAGGTTGGATTCGGCGAGGGATGGAACCTCCCGATCTTGCATGATCTTAATCCAAATACCCAATGTGAATCACTAGTCCGAGGGATCGAGAGATTTCTCGGATTAGGGATTTTGGAATTTGAGAAATAGGGATTTTGAATAAAATCTCAAATCTAGGATCTAGAAGTAATGAGAGAATAGAAATAGAGAAAGAGGAAGAAACAAGTTTACCTTAGAAGAAGTTGGAGGGGCACAAGAAGAAAAGAGAAGAATGAGATCAAGAAAGAAGAAGAAGCACCATGAGAGAGGGAAAGAGGAAGGAGGCAACCAAAAGTTTGTTTTTTTCCATAAATCAACAACTAATCACGTTATTAGGGCTTAGCCCACTTAAATAAGCAAGAAGAAAACATAAAAGTACCAAAATACCCTTAAAAGATCTCTAAAAAACAACTAAAAAAAAAAACAGTTCGTACGTTGGCCGGTCGCCCGGTGACCAATTTGGCCGGGCGCCCGGCTAAGACAAAAACTGTCCAGCAAGAAAAACTGAAAAATTGTTGAATTTCGGTCGCCCAGTGACAAATTTGGCGGGGCAACCGACCACCTCCAGAATTGCAATTTTCTATTCTTTCAGTCGGGTCTTCTTCCATCCTACACACGTGTCTTCTATGTGTCAAATCAAGTGCGTAGGGTCTTCAATGCTCCTCAATCATCGCCTAGCCACAAGGAAGATGCTTGTGATGAGCACTTTCTTCGCCGATAGACTTTGAAGGCTAGATGTCCGCATCAAATTTGATGCAGGACGCCCTAATTGTGATGCATGTTTATAGACACAATTATTCAGCGGAAATAAAAGGCAATAATAATCTAAAATCCTAACATGAATCATCATAACTGAGAAAATCATAAAGGAAACGTGCAATGGAGCGGGCCATCATCACAACCATGAGGTATGGATTTTAATTATTACTTAGGTTGGATCTGGCGAGGGATGAGACCTCCCGATCTTGCATGGTCATACCCAATCGATCAATGAAGATCACTAGTCCGAAGAATCAGGAAGTTTCTCGGATTAGGGATTTGAGAATTTGGGGGTTTAGGGTTTAGATCGATTCTCAAAGTTTGATCGAGGAAGGATTAGCAAAACTGAAAAATAGAAAGAAGAAAATAATTATCTTAAAGAATTTGGAGGGGCACAAGAAGAAGTTAGGAAAAGAAGATCAAGGAAAGAGAAGAAGCACCATGAGAGAGAGAGAACAGAGAAGCCATCAAAGAGGTTTTCTTTTCATTAACAATCAACTAATCACGTTATTAGGGCTTAACCCACTTAAACAGTTGGGCTAAAGCAGGCATCGGAAGCAGCACTTCATTGAAAGGCTATGCCTCTGTCAATTGATCAGTCACCAGCTACCCCTGTCCAACCAGGAGCATTGATGATTTCATCACCGGAGGCATAAGACAACCAGTGGTACTCGCCCCATAGGATTAGGGACATAAAAGTACCAAAATACCTCTAAAAAATAACTAAAAAAAAAAAAAAACAGTTCGTACGTTGGCCGGTTGTCCTATAACCAATTTGGCCAGGCGCCCGACTAAGACAAAAACTGTCCAGCAAGAAAAAATGAAAAATTGCTGAATTTCGATCGCCCGGTGACAAATTTGGCCGGGCGCCCAACCACCTCCAGAATTGCAATTTTCTATTCTTTCAGTCGGGTCTTCTTCCATCCTACACACGTGTCTTCTATGTGTCAAATCACGTGCGTAGGGTCTTCAATGCTCCTCAATCATCGCCTAGCCACAAGGAAGATGCTTGTGGTTGGCGCTTTCTTCGCCGATAGACTTTGAAGGCTAGATGTCCGCATCACAGTACCATGGCAAAGGATTAAACAAGCAGGCCCTTAAGCCACTTTGTGTGGTCCACCGACTTTCAGAATGGACTGACTACTGACTATTCGAGTCGTTCTTGCATCTAGACAGGTGCATCTTCTGAAATATAACAGATGGCTTATAAACAGGTAGGCCCCACTGGTAATCTGGAAGGTTTTTAACGGTGGGCGTCCCAACTGTTCCCTCTACTGTGGCTACCTAAGTTATCGATTGGCCCCATTTTTGGCAGCGGAATGAGAGGCCACACATGATAAGCGCATTGGATCATTTTTATATCACAGCCCCCCCCCCCCCCCCCCCCCAAAAAAAAAAAAAAAAAATCACAATTCTAAGCTGCCAGAGTTTCTAAATTCCATGGAACTGAAAATCCAGGTTGTCAAACACAACTGATAGAATCCAAATATCAGGGATTTCAAATCCTGAAGTTAACTTCCTAATGATGGTTTGCATAGAGGTAAATGGTGGTAATGGGGTTGTAAAAGCATAATGATGGTTTTTTTTTATCGCTATTTGGAAGAGGCCTAATTCTACCTTGTAATAAGGGCAACATTCAACCTCTTTCCAAGGCAAAACACTGTGAGCACCGCCATGATGTATGTGTTATACCCACTGGAGACTGGATTATTGGTACATTGATCGGTCCAGAACAAATTGAAATAGGAGCCGGTTCGACATGAAGCTTTTGAAAACACACTGCACCCATGTAGATAAGGAACAAGTTAATTCATTCATTGTTTAAAATCATTTTTGAGCTCATGCCAAAAAAATGAGGCAAATCCAAAGCTAAAATGGACCACACACCAGGTTAATTCATTCATTCTTTTTTTTCAAATCATTTTTGAGCTCATGCCAAAAAATGAGGCAAATCCAAAGCTCAAGGGGACCCATGAAAACGGTGGGTTCAATGGTGTGCGCAATTATTCCCATTGTTGGCCACTTGGGCTTTGGATCTGCCTCATTTTTTTGGCTCATACCCTAAAATGATTTGGCAAAATGAGTAGACGAAATGAAACACATACATCAGAGTGAGGCCCACAGAGTTTTGCCATCCAAGACTCATTTAAGATGAGGCATACATGTCCAGGAAAAGTAATAATTACTTGTTGACATTTGCCTACTTATACTTAGGACCAATCCAATAGGCCTAAGAATCCAAATCCAAGCTGTCACATAAAAACCAGGGAATGTATTCCCGGACAACCAAACAGGCCATTCTTTTTTGGCAAACACCACTTTTAATTTCTTCATGAACATGAGAATGCTTAGGGGACTGTTTGGACCTGCTGAAGAATCTGGCCTGAGCCCATTTTGCAGAGACAGGCGCCACTTGGTGCATCAGAAGAAAAAAATGCAATGAAATCTGGCCTGAGCCCATTTTGCAGAGACAGCGCGAAGGGCCACTTGGTGCATCCAAAAAAATAAAAATAAAAAATGCAGATGTCAGGATGTGAAGATGCTCCCATCCATGGAAGCTGATACAAAATGAGAATGCTATGATAACAGGTCTCAGGATTGGCATCATTCAGTAGGCATTCCAAACAGACCTATACCATTCCGTAAAATTAAAAAATAACAGACGCACACCCACACCCACACCCACATCAGGCAAGCCACATTCAGTACCCCATAGAGCTATATTTTAGTGATGTTGAATGCAACACTTGGTCGCACTGAGTGATGTGGTGCTTCATGAATGGCGGCCACTCCTGTCTGTAAGATCTTATTTAAACGTTTTTTATTCAGTTGAAGTGATTTTGATTTTTTTTTCGGCAAAATTCGTCAAAATTTTGATTTTACCAAACAATGCCTTGACCTCTTTAAAAGTTCCAAAGGCGGCCTTACTCATGGCTCAGCGGTAGACCCTACGGGTTTCAACACTGAGGTAATGGGATCGAATATCCATGTGGTGTGTGTGGGTGTGTGTAAAAAAAAAAAAGAAGGTTCCAAAGGTGGCCTCTTCAGGGGTGAAATGACCCCAATACTATATACATTCTTTTCCTAAAAGGTGGAGTCGAGAATTGTGGGGCCCACGTGGTGTGTCTATGGCATCCAGCAGTTCCAAAAGGTGCAGCCCACCATGGTGATCATAAAACAAAGATCAGGCCAATCCATTCATTACGTGGGCCACACCAAAAAACAATGCAGACCATCCAAAAACCTCCAAATTTATGTGAGGCCCACCTGATGACTGGAGCTTGAGTTCTGGCCTGTCTGATGATCATGATGTAGTGCACCCGTCAGACGTGTTGGATGTCAAACACCATGTGGGCCCCACAATGCTCAGCTCCGCTTTTTAGGGGAGAAAAGGGCATTCCCGTCTTTCTACCCCCAAGAAGCACATTTTGGGACTCGCATTGTCTGGTAAAACCAGAATTCTTGAAGATTTTTTCCCGTAAAAATCCGCTGATTGCTTTTGTGACACATTGACATTGAATGCCATAACAAACAGGGCTAGTTATGGCATCCCATTACAACAATTTTCAGAAGCCCATCAAGACTCTAATGTAAAATAAGTTCTATAACATGCGCAATACTTTCATAACAATTTCAGCTGTCGCTGAGAAGAAAAGTATTAGGAGATGAAAGAAGAGAAAATGTATGACTTTTTTTGCTTCATTTGCCAAGGAAAGGTTGGTTCTCGCTTACAAAGAAAAGCACTGCAATTGAAAACAGCCATTGATAAGTAACTAACAGCAAGTGCATGCAACATGAAAGAGAAGCAACGAGATTGAAAAAGACATTGAATGATCAGATGAATAGAAAAGATTCATTTCCTACATTGAATTGGGAAGTCTTCTACAATCCCAATTCATGCAAATGCACAGGCATTGATCAAAGAGTCAAAAAACATCTACCAGTCATACAGTCTTGGAGTGAGAGACTGCATAGTACCTTCTGGGCATTCAGTTTGTACAAGTGGGGCCCATTGCTCAGTGATCAAAATGGACGTGAATTGCCTATAACTGGGGGTTACAGGAATTCCCTACAACCCTTGACGTGACCCAACGAAAAAGAGTCACATGCGCTGGTGAGATGCAGGGCCCTCAATTGAAAGGGCAAAGTCATCATTTCATCTAGGGGAAACTCTTCTTTTCCCTGCAGGCCCCACATCTGATACGGATACGTGGTGCTTTATCATTGGGCCATGACAGGGGTTGCAGGAATCCACCCTGTAACCGGCAATTCGCAAAACCATTACACTATGGCTCTGCTGTGTGTGGTCCATGCACCAAAAATCTCCGTACGGGAAAATCCTAAAGCTTCCAATAGCCAGCCAATAAAGAAATGACTAAGAAAGATATTTTTTTTTTTTTTGAAGCGAATAAGAAAGAAAATATAAAAATAGTTACCATTCAACAGATAAAAGGCTATCTTCCAATCTAGAGGATATTTGGTGCTAGATGCCCATCATATCAACATTTCAGATCACTAAACCATGCGTCCACTTGTACTGTACAATCTCCTGGCCCAAGCATCGTATAATAAAATACCAATCGGTTTAGATCCAATATAAACATAAGATAGACTGTGCTAGTATCAGCAATATACTTGACAGTAGGGAATATGTGTACCTTTGTGTTTTAAATGCAAAAAGGCCACTTCCATGGTGTGTAGGACTCAGATATTGTTGTGTATTTCTAGTAAGGTTGAAAATTTCCTGAAAAAGCCAAAATATCAGCTTGATGCATGATCAAACTGAACACACTAATCAATTTTGAAGCACAAATCGGATTGAAAGATGAGATACAAAAATGAATTACCTGGAGTATATATTTCCCGCTTGTATTTCTGATAATCAAAACCAAGAGACGAGGCTGTTGACATGAACATATGGGGCCACGCGACCCGGAGGAATGAATTTGCATTCGAGATTCACCTTAGACAATGTTCGTTTTTCTACATTGTAAAAACACAGTCGTCTCCGCCTATTAGGCCACTTGAAGACTATACGCCGTGGATTCTCGAGGACCGCGAAAGGAAGAACGTCATCCAGAAAGCTCTTAAATGGCACAGTGCTTCCAGTAAATGACAGCATATTAATGCTATGTTCTTTGGTCCAAACTAGCTTCTTCTTGTCCTTTAGAACCCACAAGTCTAACTGGGTATGAGAGACTTGATCAGCAAAGCACAGAAGCCCTCCCATCTCTAACAACGTATAACTTCCCGACTTGCATTCAGGGTGTGGAATTAAATGAAATGTCTCCTCAGAAACATCCATTGCAAGAATATGGCCTTTAGATTGAAGATCATAAGCCAAAGACCCTTTCATATCTGGAATGTCTCGATGATGGATCATCCAATATAGGGAAGAGTTTGCGAAAACAGGAGGGAAGAATCGAGGATGGTGGGGTTGTGGGACCCTAACTTCTCTCCACGAATTGAAATTTTCTTCTATTGTGACGATCTCGCAGATTTCTTGGCGCCCCCAATCCGCACAGGTCCGTATTGCCTTATATTTTGAAATTGTTGGATCGAATGCGAGCCCCCAAATGTGGAAACCCTGCGGCGGGTCTATATGCCGGCCAAGGCACATCCACTCATGAGTTGCAGGGTTACAAATGTAGAAAAGCCCGTAGGTTGACATGCTTTCGAGAAGAATTAAACCATCACATGAGGCACTGACAAGAGTAAGATCGCCAATGGATCTTCCCATATCGACAAAATAGGATTTGTTATTTTTGGGTGTCGGTTTGACCTCAAAGAAGAAAGGGTCAAAGTTAATTTTGCTCAGTACTGGCGATTCGGTTACAGACTCAGGTCCATACTCGGACCGATCGAATTGGGTGTCAACGAATGAAGGATCGAAGTCTATGTCTGTCACAATCTCGTCGAATTTTTCTAATGGAATTGGTGTTTCAACAATGAAACCAGGGATACATTTTGAGTGATGGAGATGGGTATCAACAAAGGAAGGATCGATGATTAAGTTATACCATGCCTTACACACACACTTGAATCTGATTAGAGACTTGACTGGGAGTCTAATAAGTATTTCAATGATAATATCTTGAGGGAGAGACATGAAACTCACACTTCCCTTCTTCTTCCTAGCCATCTTCGATTTTCGTCACATAGGCATTATTTTCTCACGTCCCAATATAGGTATCCGATTAGGATTTTGCCTAATAAGCACAACTCATAAACAGTGACGGTTCGAGGCATGTTGAGGCATAATGCACCTGATCTTCCAATCATCATCATCTAAGCCTCATTCCAACTACTTGGACCATCATCAACTTGCATCTGATCTTCCAAATGGCATTACAATACTGAGGCGGGTCCTTAATCCTGTAGACATGCCCATCCACAAACAGTTATAAAGCTAATGATACGACTAATCTAATAAAAGCTCAGGAAAAAAAAATATTAAGGCATATACAAATTAAGGATGGAGTCTTAAGTTACGTTTAACACAGTAGCTAAGTTGTGGAAGTCAAACCAAATGAAAATTTATATGGAGATATCTTGTTCTAAGCAATGAAGTTGATTAACAAGGATTTTCAAGAAACTCAACTCAACTTCAAACAGAGATGCACGGAGGGATGAAGCATGGCATCTTTTGGGGAATCTTCTTCTTTTTTTTTTTTAATGGCATCTTTTGGGGATTCATAACAAAATAGCAACAAAAAGAGTTCCATGCATGCATGAACATGGATATTAATACATATCACATCTAATCATGTAACTACAAAACCATTAGAGAAAACATTAAATTAAAAAAAAAATCATAAAAAGGAACTATTGGTTATTTCAGAAGTAACAACTTATCTCAATGATGTCGATTTTCTCAACAGATAATCCAAGAAATTCATAACACAATATCTAGGAAGTTAACACCTCTATAACTTGGTCAGGGACATGTGTCAGCGTCAGACACCAATACGAGGTATCGAACACAGTAGCTTCTAAAATTTAGATTAGCCCACACATACATGCAACTAATTTAGTTCTAAAATTTAGAGTAGCCCACACATACATGCAACTAATTTAGATTATTAAGTATTATCTTTTACTCGTATATCAAAATTATTATTATACAAAAATACCCAAAAAGCCAAAAAAAAACAATAATTATAAACCTAAAAACCATTTATTTACGTATAAAACTGTATCCCAAAATTAAAAGATTATAAGTAAATATTAAAAGATAGTTTTCATGTGAGCTGTGTCTAGGAGAGTTAGGTGCGTGGAAATGAAAACATATTAACGTGGAAACTTTTGAAGAAGAAGTGGGGGGTCTTGCTACATAGCTCATGATATGGTGTAACTTTCTAGGCATTTCAATAATATCTGATGTAGGTTTAACTGGGTGAGAAATTGAGGTCGTTAAGCGATAATGGACTTCGATGTTTATCAATGGATATGCATAGGCACAAACAATATCTCATGTAGATTGTATCATGGCCTTGGAGCTGAGGAGTCAGTTGATCATCTACTACTTCATTGCTCCTTTGCTCACTAATTGTGGTATAGGTTATGGGCTCTCTTCAGCATTATATGGACAGCCCCAGATTCTATTGGTGACTTTTTCCTTACTTGGTTTGTAACATAAAATAGAAAGTAACTTTGTGGCTGTATCTTTCCTCACAATAGCGTGGTCTATCTGGAAAGAAAGGAACAATAGATCCTTTAACAACAAACTGTCTGCGGTGGAGGCAGTGTTCCTACGTGTGAAAATTGGACCATTTTTTGGGGTTCAGGTCTTGAGCCATTCAAAAGTTGTAATAGAGGGGAGCTAAGGGGCTCTTGGCTTAGTTATAAATCTTTATTTTGAGTAGTGTATGATGATATTTCATCCTCCCCTCGTTGCATTTGTTTGTTTATTCTTTTGAGTAGTGTTAATAGAATAGGAGTGTTACCATTCGAAGAAGAAGAAGACGAAGAAGAAGAAGAAGAAACAAACTACATCCTACTCTTCCGTTCATTAAGATAAAACATTTTTGTTTCTTGCAACGAAAAAATCATAGTTTAGATACCATATTGAAAACGGGTTTTATTTAGTAACAATATTTGAATTAAAATTCACATTCAATTAAAATAGTTCCAAAAATATAGACTTGCCCAAATAGAAGAGAGCCTTCACAAAGACTTGCCTAAATCGCTAAACATTGGGTATGCTATCGCTGTGGGAGATTCACCATTGATTTTGGTGATAAATAATTGGTCTACATATAGGCAAGTATTGAGAATGAGGTCACTCGACGTAGCCTAAGAGTGCCACCAGTGAGAGATAAAATGATGGAGAGCAGATTGACGGTCATGTGCGGCAAAAACTGGAGGTGGCTCTAATAAGGAGGCGAACCTTGTTTGGGTTGAAGGCTGAAAAGATGATGACAAGAAGATCAACCAAGGGCCTAGGTTGAGGTGTTGGGATGGGATACAAGGGCTTGTTGAATTTCCTTGGATGAGAATGCCAAAAAGGTTCGGAAAGCCTACACCAGACAGCTGAAAAGGCTATGACGACGACAACGACGACGACAACGAATGCAAATGTATTTAATTGTGCAAAGAACCATTAATCCATACACTAAGCATATTTACAAAGTTTGGATTTTGAAAAGTTTGGCAATTTTTGAGGAACAAGACAAATGAAGGTCCAACTAGTCCTTCATGGTCACGTATTGCCAAGTCAGGAATGGGGCTAGTAAAGCTCTAAATGCTAGAAACTAAAATTTAATGTACAACTGATGCGGGGGCATCTTGGTGCGACTCCAAGGATGCACCGTATCTCCACACTGGAGGTGGGGCCTGGGAGATGTGGGATGGTCGTGAGGTGGGACCCATTATGGGACCCTGCGATTCGAGGACCCATGCGACGCGGGGGTTGCCCACGGGGAGGACTCGCTTAGGTTTGCATGGGAGAGCTAGAATATAGGTATAAACCAGTACTCCCCTAACAATTCTGGAGCTTTTGGCATGTTGGCCAATTGTCTGCTATCAAAGTAGTATAAATGCTAGAGCCTAGGGATCGAGTCTCCTCATCGATGTGGGTGGATGATGCGGGGGCATGTTGGTGTGACTGCAAGGATGCATCATATCTCCACATTAGGGGTGGGTGGCCCGCGAGGTGGGGCCTGTGAGATGGAGGATGGTTATGATGTAGGATTCATTGTGGGACCGTGCGATTTAGGGACCCGTGGGATGCGGGGATTGCCCACGGGGAGGACTCGCCTGGGAAAGCCAAAATATAGGGATAAATCAGTATTCCCCCAACAACTCTGGAGCTTTTGGTGTGTTGGCGGATTGTCCGCTATCAATAACATATAAAACAGATATTTTATGGAGCTCTTTTAGCAATTACCTTCCTTTCTTTAATCACTGGATAATTTGGAATTCTTTGGAAAAAGTTTCTTCTTCCATAATTACGCTAAAGAAAAGAAAAAAAAAATGGAAAGTTTTCAAGTGTTGGAAGATTTTGTTACTATGGAAACAACATGATAAAATCATAGGAGAGAGAATCCCCAATATATAGCCACAAGCCCACAAACTTTGAAGATCATTAGAAATAATCTTAGTTCCCTAACTTGGTCCTTGAAAATAACAAAAAGAAATATCAATCCCACACCATGCATATCATATCATTTATGATTAATGATAATCTTTACGAACCCAACCACCATTTTGAAGCCCATCTTATTATATTAAAGAAGTCACCTCTAAAATAATAGGGCTAGAGAAAGATGGAAAAAAAAAAGGGATTCTCAACCCCGATAACAAAGCTCTTACTTCAGCTTCATTCTAGCCCTTAATGACTATTGTAATGAAAAAGCTACTTTGTTCTTCTTGTTGTTGTCTTCTTAATACCACATATCTTGATGATCCCTATTTTCATTCAATCTTCTGTCAAAATTGAGCTTCAACGAATCAATCAGAGGTCCTGTCCATCTAATTCAAGGCTTACCTTCACGGTCTCCTCTTTGGTCACTTAACTTGAATCTTTGGTTGCAATGCTTACTCTTAAAATTGGAAATTATTTACGACGATGCTCACTAGATGACGAAAGTTTTTAATCTTTTCCATGGTATTATCGTTTAGAGCTCCTTCAACTTTAACGATTCAACAATTTTTCCTTCCAAAATAACCCATGCTAATAAAACAGGGCTACTTCTACAACTGAAAGGTAACTACTATACAAAGAATGACCCAGAGCAGCAAATCATCAATCCTTGAGGTGTTGAAAAGGGCCACCCTTGTATTGGGTAGACAGGCCCCTTGATCAATCTAGTTCTTGGATTGGTGGTTGCACCTGGGGTTGCTCATTCCCCAAAATCTGCTTTGACAATACAATCTAATCATCTCATCAAGACCCTACAACTTGACAGTAAAAATAATAATAGATGACGGTTGACATTCAATGACAAAAAACTCCACTGATCAGAAGGTTAATCTTGTCCAGCCACATTGACCATGGGTCATGGGCAAATGAAGTTGGTCACACCTGTCTGTAGATCTTGGATGATCAAGGTGGGGCCACCTATCCAATACAAGATAGTTTGGGTGGTATATGGGGCAAATGAGTCAAAATTGGATCAACTAGCTTCTAAAAAAGAAAAGAAGGTAATAAAGCAGAACACGGAAATACTGGGATTTATTGTAGGCTCAACAATCCATTTATTGGAAATCCAAGAGATAAAAAAAAGAAAAAAAGCAACAACTGTTCTTGCCTCATCTACAGTTGGTGATAGTTTCAAAGGATTCAACCCCTCACTTAAATCACCCTCTGTAATAATTAGGACCAGAAAATGATGGCCAAAGATCCTTATTCCCTCTACAAAAGGTATTTCTTTTGCTACACACTACGTAACTTATGCTACACACTATAGAGGGCTGAACGCTGCATGACAAGCTACTGCTATTTAAAAGTTAAAACATTGATCCATCCCACTTGAAAAAAGCTGCTTTAGTCTCCATTTTATGGCAAGGACCCCTGCCTTCTGCTCGAGCTTCCATCAAAATAGAGCTTCAAAGGATTAGTTGGTGTATTCATCCATTTCACTAAAGACCAAAGGGCTGTTTGGATTGGATGTACCCCAAATGCAGACAATCACTAATGTGCACAAGCCTATCTGCATCTTTGGAAAGGAAAGCCGCTCAGTGCATCCTCAAAATGCAGATTTAGGATGAGCTAAATGCTCCCTCCCAAAAAAACTGGCCCAAAATGTAATTACAATGACAATAGATATGACTTGTACTCATCTCATTATGGGCAGCTGAGAAGCTCTCCCATCTGTAATTTTAGACCGATCCTTACATTTCCCTATCCCACTCTTTATTTCATGCAGATGCTATATTGGATGACAGAACTTCTAATTCTTTTGTACCGCAATATCGTTTTCTCAACCTAAGCCACCTTGTCCCAAACAGGGATGCTAATGTAGAGCTAGTAGAATTGGAATTTTCTTTCTTTCTTTTTTTGTGAAAAATGCTTTCAGGATGCTAGCTGTCGCTCTCTCATTGCGGCTCTACCACATTCCAATTCTACCAGCTCCACGCCAAAGCATTTCTCTGTATTGAAATATCCTTACATTTCTTTCTTTCTGAAATAATCAAATGATAGTTGCATGGACGTGTTTACAATGAGAAATGATTTGGTACCTCCAGAGGCACCAATTTTCCATGCCTCCACATCTGTGACTGTTAATTCACTCCCACATGTCTTGTCCTAAACAGGGATGCTAATGTAGAGCTAGCAGAATTGGATTTTTTTTTTTTTTTTTGTGAAAAATGTATTCAGTATGCCAGCTGTCACTCTCTCGTTGGGGCTCTACCACATTCCAATTCAACCAGCTCCATGCCAAAGCATTTCTCTGTACTGAAATATCCTATCATTTCTTTCTTTCTGAAATAATCAAATGATAGTTGCATGGATGTATTTACAATGAGAAATGATTTGGTGGTACCTCCAGAGGCACGAATTTTCCATGCCTCCACATCTGCGACTGTTAATTCACTCCCACATGTGGAATTTCAGCAGTCGGATGGAGCCAGGGTTAGTTCGGCTAATAGACGGCTTAAATGGCTCGATCCAACACCCCCCTTTTCACCCACAAATTCAAATGGATGGTGCTAGATGCAAGAGCGCACTTCACGCCTTCTGAGACACTAAATCAGTTCCCATTTACAATTAATTTGGACTTTACTAAGAACGGAAGAAATAAAATTAAAGCAAACAACAAAATAATTGGGATTATTTCTATCATCAAACATCATTTATGAGAATTCCACAAAAAATACAACTCATGAAGACATGCATGAAAAGGAGGAGCAACCAGCGACATTTCTTCTACCTACAGGCTACATTGACAGCGAACCTCTCTACCACAATACATTCGGGTTTTCAGATGGCACGAGCCTGGACCATGCTTCAGTGATCCCGACAATCAATCAGTTGGGCCCCATGAAAGATGGCTGCTACATCAAAAATCACCCAGATTGAAAGATCCTAGCTTCCATTCTAGGCCATTTTTCAGCTGCATATGGACTATCGTTCACTTCTCTTCTTAACCGCCGATATGCTGGTTAAAAATTTAAGAACTTATGATTATCCTACCAAGCATGTTACTCGGACATGAACCATCCAATCTGAGGACCAACAAACCAACAACCAGGATTCAACGAAACATGGCCCCCCACTTGTTCCAAAAAAAGAAAAAAAAAAATACACTACGTATCATGAAAAAATAGAAAAAATCTCAATGACGCAATTCTACAAACATGCATCAGGCAACAAATGACAGTAAATTCAAATCAAATCACTATCTTAAAAAAAATGAAAAAAAAAAAAAAATAACTGCTGCTAAACACCGTACCTGTTACAAAAAATACACAAAACCCTAGATTTCTTCCTGTTTGAATTCAACAAATCAAACGAAATAGATTAGAAAATTCAAAACCTGAATTGAAAAAAAAATACAGAAAAAATAGAGAAATTGACAGATTTTCTTACCCTACATAATTACAATTTAACAACACTATAAAGCAAGGAATTCTCTCCAGCATATATACTCCCACATAAAAATATATAATTTAATAAAATAAATAAATAAAAGATGGAAAAAAAAAGATAGCCCTGTTTTTTTTGAAGTTTTTGGTACAATGAATCGTTGGAAAGAAGGAAAAGGCTCCTCTGGTGTCTCCTAGCAAGAGTCCTCTTTACGTGTTGTTGAGATTGAGATGGCCAAGCGTTCATTTGATACATTGCGGGAGTACAAATTTATATACACATTCACCTATAAATTAGATATTTGGATGGATATATTTAAAATCTAACCGTTGATTGGCTTCTTGTCGATGTATTATGAAGATAAAGCTTAGTTTATTATATTATCTATGGCGGTTGGTTTGTCGATTTTGGGCCATTGGAATCTTCATCTTAACCGTCCATTATGGACACACATTAGTTTTTGTGTTATTTTTGTGGTTTGTGATCCACGTAAAGTGAGTCCCACTGCTCAGTTTTTGTTTTTTGAAGTTGTGTATGGCACGTGTACCATTTTTTAGTGGATGTGTATGAACTTACGAGTGCTGTCAGAGTATTTAAGTTAGTCTCTAATGATCAGGTTAATCTCTAATGATCATGTTAAGTGAGGAAATCCATGCGCTGGCATGGGACGACAAGATTCACAAGCATACTGATGGGTGGTGGATTGGCTAGTGACCCAAACACCAGCCACCTACCTGGTGTCAAAGCTCTATGAGCCCCACCATGATGTATGTGTTTTATCCACGCCGTCCATCAGTTTTTGCAGCTGATTTTAGGGCTTGATCCAAAAAATGAGGTGGATCCAAGGCTCATTTTAACCACACAAAAAGGAAAAAGTCATTTGTCCACCATAGAAACCTTTCTAAGGCCTACAGTGATGTTTGTTTGTCATCCAACCTATTTATGTGGGTAGATAGTCATTGATAAAGGGAAAACACAAATTAAAGCATGAATCAAAACTTTTATGGCCCAAAGAAGTTTTCAACCGTGAGTGTGATCCCCACTGTTTCCTTGGTCCGGGCCACTTGAGCTTTTGATCTGCCTCTATTTTGGGTTAATACCCTAAAATGAGCTGGAAAAATGGATGGACGGCGTTATAAAACATATACATCATGGTGGAGCCCGCATAGCTTTTACACCAGCGTAAATGAAATAAAGACGTGCCCGGCATGGTCTCAATTTGAACCGTCCACATTGTGGACCATGATTTTATTTATTATGGCACCAAAATCACGTTTATCCAACTATTTGAACATCTGAAATATGAATAATGCACTTTCTTTGTTTGGTTTGATTTCCAACGTTGAATGTGTACTTGAATTTAGATTGATTGGATGAAACACGGATTCGTCCTACCCCCTCCCAAGCTCGAAACGGAGAAGGGCTCTGAGTGGCCACCGTGATGTATGTGTTTCATCCACACTGTCTATCCATTTCTCAATGTCATTTTAGTTTAGAGGATCAAAATTGAGATATATCCAGGGCTCAAGTGGACCACACCACAGGAAGCAGCGGTGAAAATGATGCTTGGCGTTGAAATTTTCCCAAGGCCCACTGCGATGTTTATCTGCCATCTAACCTATTCATAAAGTCACATAGACCGGGATGAAGGGAATCAACAAATATAAACTCGATCTAAAACTTCTGTGGGCCCCAAGAAGTTTTCAACGGTAAGAGTTTAATCCCCATTGTGTAGTCCACTTGTCTATTGGATCTACCTCAGTTTTTAGTTTATGTTCTAAAATGATATGGAAAAATGGATAGACGGTGTGGATAAAACCCATACATCACGCTGGCCACTAAGAGCCCCTGCCCGTTCGATTGGACGGTCCATAGTGCATATCCCCACAACAGCCTCCGTACAAATACCCTGCATGGGTGTCAATCAGAACCGTTGAACTCTTGGGCAGCACTCAAGACGGGCCACGACCCAGAAATCAAATTGATGATGTAAATGTTAGTAAATGAACTGAGTTTGGATTGTTGACTGCTGGTCGTTTTAACCATCCATTTGATGGCCGCTCTCTGTCAATGAAGATCACCCATTTAACACATAACCAGTGGGACCCACAAGGCCTCAACGGTTTAGATTGAGATAGCTATGGCATGCGCACCACTGTGTTCGTTATACTCTGCCGGAGTATCAAGTACTTCCAGGCAGAGCAGCTTAAAAACACCAGCTTGGTTGTGGTCACCTGCTACCAGCTGTGTGGGGACCACCGTGATGTGTGAGTTCCGTCTAACACGTCCTCTAGATGCTTCTAACAATGTTAGCTCTAGGTCTCACAATTCATGCTGACATATAACTCAGGTGGGCCACACCAAAGAGAAAAAAGGGGATATTGGGGGAGGAGACCCTCACCATAGATACTTTCAGATGTAATTTTGGTCCACAGTGTTGTACATTTTTCATCCAGCCCATCTATCAGGTGAACGTCACGTGGATGAAGGGACACACCGAAATTCAAGTTCATTTCAAGTTTTAGGTGGGCCACAACAAGTGAATATTTAGGCTTTAGGCGTACGATTCCCACCAGATGCACGGTTTGAATTCCACGTACACATCACAGGTGGGCCCCACACTGCTCGAATGCGTGGTTATTGCATCCGAATGCATATCTTGACAAGATAATCGTGCAAAAAATGGACGGTCGTATCTCTAGTGGCCAAGGATGGCGATCGGACTATCCTAACCATTGATTAAATGCCATGGACATGGTCATTTGAGAGAATTTTGAGCTCCAAAAGGAGCAATCGGTCACATTCAAATTTCAAAACTTAGACACATCTACGGCTAAGATTATCAGTCCGCAGATTTCGCAGCAACTTATCAACATGGTGGACCATCAAATCAGTCGTTCACCATTTATTACCAAATTGCCCCCTCTTTAATGGATCCCCGGAGATTTTTACGCACTAAGGAGCATTAGCAACACATCAACAGATTCGGTACATACGGATGCATGCGCGTCAATTCATCCCACCAAACCGGATCCTCGGCAACAACCGTCGCAGTTGGAGAGGGTTGCGTGCAACAAAAAGCTCTGTGGGCCCACTGTTAATTGTGTGTGACATCCACGCCATCCATCAGTTGAAGCAGCTCATGTTAGGATGTGGGCCTAAATTTTAGGCTGATTCAAAACTTAAGTGGGCCACGCCAAAGGGAATGGTGGGGACGGTGGTGAACAGTGGGCCAATTCACTTTCTTACCTATTGTGAATTCCTCGTCTGTTGTGATGTTTATAGGCCATCCAACTCGTTTATAAGACGATTCCATAATTTTTAGCCTATCCTTACTTGGTAACCCACCGTTGGAGGATTGCAATTGCCGGCGTGCGTGTAGCCGTTAGAAATAGACCAATGGTCCGACTCAACAACTTTCAAACATGCTTTTAACAAGTGGCCTAATCAAATTACGTCATCGATGAGTCACCCAACTCTCACCTCTATGATGACAGGACACTGTGGGCCCACCCTGATGTAGGTGTTTTATCCATGCGTTAATTCATTATAATGGCTCATTTTAGGTGAAGAGCCCAAAAGTGAGCACACCCAAAATTCAAGTGGACTACACCACAACAATGGCCATTGGACGCCTATTGTTAAAAACTCCTTACCGTCAGAAATTTTAGATCATTTTCCCTTTGCCAAAATTTGTGTGAAGGCATGGGATTTTTTTTGAATCCCCCACACACACACGCACACCACAATGGGTACTCAAACTATGACCTTTGTGTTGAAAGTCCTAAGAGTCTACCACCAACCATGATTAGAGATCCTACTTATGGGCCCTAAAAAGGTTTCAATGGTGGGTGCTGTTGTCACTGAAATTTGGACTACAGATGAGGTTGGCTGATGCTGGTCTGATGATCTTTCAGGTTGAAAACGAATCCCTTGAAGTAAGGACCTGGACCTTTAATGGTGACAATCCAAACCTGCACAAAGTAGAAGAAGGTAGGGGGAGGAGATAGTGTTTAGCGGGAAACTCTCCAATGCTTAAGTTAGCCGAGTAGGACGTTCATATAAGGTGTGTAAGGTGAATAGTTGCATACCTTATCCTGTAAAGAAAAAAAACTTTTATTTATAGGGTTCGTAAGGCATTTAATGGTAAAACCATTTTAAGATACGTTAGGGAACTCCGTATTAAGGAGGAGTTATAACCCATAGTGTAAGAAAGAGAGATTCCCAACTAAGATAATGAGGGATGTCTGCCCAGTCCAAATTGGGCAGACTGCGCCTAGAATTGTTGCACGTTTGCTCGATTGGCAGATTTGACCTTTCATGCTTAGCTCATCTCAATCTTCATCCAAGCATCTTGCTCCACAAGCTCATGCCTTGATGTAGATCCCTTCTTCAAAGGCGAGGGTTGCGCTCTGACCTTTGTAGGAGTCAATCAGGAATAGTCGTTGATTCCTTGTAGTATGTCGAGTAGCCCAACCTTCTATGTCCGAGTACATGCCAATGGGCCATCTAAGTTTGTGGGCTTTCTTCACAACACACGGCCGCTTTCCTCACAACACACGGCCAGGTTGTAATTACCCACAACATGTGTCATTATCCTCGGTATCTCCTTTGATGTGGCGTGCACTTGAGTGTTTAATATGCTTCTATTTGGAGACTCCAATTTAGTAGTGATCTCTACAATATGGATGGATGCCCGTTCAATGCTTAATTTAGGGCATGAGCTCGAAGTTAAGGTAGATCCACATCTAAGGTGAACCATGCTCCAGAGACGGTGGTGATTAATCACCTACCATTAGAAATTTTCAAGGCCCATCGTAATGTTTATTTACGATCAAGCCTGTTAATTACGTCACGAAGAGAAAACACAAATATTAGCATGATCCAAAGTTTTGTAGCCTCCAAGGAGCTTTTAAAGGTGGGTATTTACTCACTTCTATTTCCTGCAGTATGGCCCACCTCAGATTTGAATCTGCTTCATTTTTTTTGGGTTCATGCCAAAATGAGCTGGAAAAATGGATGGATAGGATAGTGTGGATAAAACACAAGCATCATAGAGATGCATAGGGAGCTTTTCCAGTACCTATGAGCTGGTTAAACCGATGGACGGCGTGGAGAAAACATATACATCATAGTCGGCTCCACATAGTCCCGCCACCAAGTTGGTCGGTGGTGACAGGATCACCCCACAATCCGCGTCCCGTCGAAACCGGGCTCACTATTTGGACGGTGTCGATTGACTCATGTCTCTGTGCTGACGTTGCAGCCAGACGTTACTTGTGACATTTATGGTGCAGATTCTTTTGTTTTTTTTTAAAGATAATGGTGCAGATTTTGTCGGTTTGACATTTTACAAACCACCTGAACTTATCACATGCAGCTCGAGGTGCCTGAACATGTGGTGCACGCTTACCTTTGCTGCCAACATGCTAGTTGCGTAGAACATCCGTACCATGGAAAGGGTAGGTCCCACCGTGATGATCATCTTGCATGAAGAAAATCCACTCTGCTCAACAGATGGGCCCCACAATTGGAATTAATGGACAGTGGTCCGACTCATTGGACAGTTGTGGTCTGAGATTTTTGAGATGAGTTATATAATAGCGGATCATACCATGTGTGTGGTACGGATGTCTTCCTCAAGCACAGGTGGATATGGTTGGACTATCTTAGCCATTGATTAAATGGGATGGATTTGGTCAAAGGAAGCAAAATTGAGACTAGAAACGGCGGAAGCGGATTGGCTGGTGCACCTACACCAGCTAATTTGCTGGTGTGAGTACGGGTCGGCTGCAACAACTTCGTAAGTGTTCAATAAAATCAAGATTATGTGGGCCCACTATGATGTATTTAACATATCTACACTGTTCATCCAGTTTACGAGATCATTTTAAGCCTTGATCCAAAAAATGAGATATATCCAAATCTCAAGTGGACCACACAACAAAAGGTAGTGGGGACAATGATTTTAACCGTTAAAACATTCCTAGGGCTTATCATGATGTTTATTTGACATCCAAACTGTTCATAAGGTCACACAGACCTGGATGAAGGGAAAAAATAAATATCAGATTGATCCAAAACTTCTGTGACCAACAAAAAGGTTTCAATGGTAGATGTTCAATCTCCCACTGCATCCTGCAGTGTGGTCCAGTTGATCATTGGATCTGTCTTATTTTTGAGTTAAACCATTATAAAGATGTCGCCAGATGGAAGGACGGTTTGGATATGCCACGAAACTCATGTGGCCCCATAGAAATTGGTGATGTCAATACACCAAGCGATCTCGCTGGTATGCGGTGCACCAGCTAATCCGAACGCGGATTGGCTAGTGACTCCAGCCCAGGGCTGGTGTCAAAGCTGTGTGGGCCCCACCATGATGTATGTTTTTTATCCACACTGTCCATCCATTTTTCCACCTTATTTTAGGGCATGGGCCCAAAAATGAGGGAGATCCAAATCTCAGGTGGACTACACCACAGGAAACAGTGGGAATTGAATTCTCACCGTTGAAAACTTCTGGGAGGCCACAGAAGTTTTGGATCAAGCTGATATTTGTGTTTTCACTTCATCCAGGTCTGTGTGACCTTATCAACAGGTTGGATGGCAAATAAACACCACGATAGGCCTTGGGAAGTTTTTAAGGGTGGACGTTCAATCAACACTGTTTTCCTGTGGTGTGGTCCACATGAGATTTTGATCTGCCTCATTTTTGGGCTCATGCCCTCAAATGAGGTGGAAAAATGGATGGACAGCATGGATAAAACACATACATCATGGTGGGTCCCACACAGCTTTGACACCAGCCCAAGCCGGTGTTGGGGTCACTAGCCAATCCGCCTCCAGCTAATCCGCTTCACTATGTTCCCTGCACTATGGCCCAGGCAGGTTCCCAGCGCATTCTTGCATAGAGCTGGACATGAACCAAGTTTAAACATTTGGATCGACTTGGTAAAACCCTGTTCGAATAGAAAGTCTTATTGTTCAAACTTTGTTCGAACACACCATTTCAATTCAATTTCAAACACAGTCTTGTTCGACTAGACTAGAACTTGAACTCGACTCGAATATTGATCGACTCATATATATATATATATATATATATATATATATATATATATATATATATAGAGAGAGAGAGAGAGAGAGAGAGAGAGAGAGAGAGAGAGAGAAGGGGGGATGACAATGTGAGCCCAGGAAGGTTTCAATGGTGGACATCATTCTCCTCACTGTTTCGTGTGGTCCATTTGAGTTTTGTATCTGCCTCATTTCTTATTTAATGCCTTAAAATAAGCTGTACAAATGGATGGACGGAGTGGATAAAACAAATACATCATGGTGGGACACACAGAACGAAAAAATCGGTATTTACTATTTAGTAATAGAAAAAATATTTTCAAGCGAAAAAAGCGGAATTGATCGAACTTGTTCAAACTCGTAAAAATTGTTCGAAATCCAAATGTTCGAACATGTTCGAACATGATTGGGCTAGACCAAATTGAGTTCAAACAGAGCCATCCTGTTCGAATGTTTGTTCGAACATTGTTCGAACACACCCACTCAAGTAGCTGAACAATCCGATCTGGTCCATGTTCGACTCGAATCGGATTGTTGTCCACCTCTATTCCTGCATGGCAGGAAATCCACGTCCCTTCTAGAAAGGGTGCGGCTTCCCTGGATCCCCGGATCCACTTAGGTGGAGGTGGATCCCTTATTGTGTTGTCCATTGTGTGATGTTTGTGTATTACATCCACGTAGTCCATTCATTCTAAAAACTTATTTTAGAGTATGATTTAAAAAATGAAGTAGACCCAAATCTTAGGTGGACCATAATACACTAAATAATGGTACTCAGCCATTAAAAGCTTCCTGTGGGTCACGAATGTTTTGGGCCAATCTGATATTTGTTTGGTATCTTTATCCAGGTATTAGTGACCTTTTCAACAGGTTGGATGGAAAATAAACATTCCAGTGCCCCCCATGAAGTTTCTAATGGTGTGAATTGAATCACTACTATTTCATGTGGTATGGTCCACCTAAGATTTGGATCTGCTTCATTTTTGGTATAATGCCCTAAAATGAGCTTTCAAAATGTATGAGCGGTGTAGATGTAAGGTACATACATCACAGTGGCCCTACAGTTAGGGATCCACCGACCTCAGTGGATCCCGGGTGGATCCACCCAAACCGTGCCCTTCCAGAAACGGCACCATCGCCGCATTCAATGAGAATGAACAAACACAATGAAAATCAGTCAGATCCAAAACTCAGGTGGGCCACACAGCGTGAACTTATGAGTTTTACGAGTGATCTTACATAATTCCCCTGGTGTAGCCCACATGAGTTCTGAGATGGGCAGAGAGTGCGAGAAGCTGTACCCGATGGAAGGAGCGGATGTCACACAAACAACACGGTGGGCCCCACACTGCTCGGGGGATTTTACCGGGTCCGATTCCATGGCTATGATTGGATATTCTTCAACGGAAAACTGTCCTTCGTAGCAATGCATCTGCGATTCGCCGGAGCGATTCCACTCTACTCCGCATTTAATAGGACCAAGGCAACAATTATGGGGCCCACCATGATGTTTTCATGATATCCATTCCGTTCATCATTTCGGTAGATCATCGTAACATATGAACCAAGAAATCAGGACCATCCAAAACTTAAGTGGGAAACACCAGAAGGAACAATGTGACAGGACGCACACCATTGAAATCTTTCTAGGACCCACCACCGAAGACTCGGATAAATCAAATATTAGGTTTTCCCTTCATCCTCTATGTACTCACCTTATCAACGGGTTGGATGTCATATAAACATTACAGTAGGCCCCTGGAATATTTCAACGGCAGCCATCTCTACTCACACTTTTTCCTATGGTGTGGCCCATTTGAGTTTTGGATCGCCATAATTTTTGAACTCATTTACTAAAATGATCTGGATCAATTGATGGACGGATTGGATGTCACTATGGTGGGCTCTACGGAGATTAAGTTACCCGCACTTGAAGGAGGAGAAGACATGAGTTCAAACTTTATGGTCTAGGCCGGATCTCTAGGGTTGGGCTTGTGCCTGAAGTCAGGTCCATGGGCCAGTCCAGTTCTGTATTGTGGCATAAATATCGAATGGGCCCAGATCTAGCCCAGCCTGTTGAAAGGCTCGGTTAGGGATGGCAATGGACCAAGCGGGAGGTCCCAGTAGGGCCAGGGCTTGGGTCTTTTAACTCGGCCTGAGGGTTGGGTTTTGGCAAAAAATTTTGCCCGTTGGAAGCCCGATCTAATCATTGTGTGGGCCACCATTATATCAATTTACGGCTTAAAGTGGCCTGTGAGAAATTTCTATTCACCTGAAAAAATAAAGATTTAAATAAGTAAACAATACAAAATCCAGGCCCAAAGGCAAACCAGGCCCATTAACACCCCTGACTATGGATTCTACAGACAATTTTCCACTTTACTCATTTGCTTTCTTCTTATGTGGGACTAAACAACCTTCCTTTTCATTAGCCGAGTCAAGACAAAGTCAAACTAATCTTCGAGTCGAGCTGAATCCAAGACTCAAGTGGACTGAAAACGTGAGGATTGAACATCCACAGTTGAAATGTTCGTGGGGCAACAGAAGTTTTGAATAAGGATAATATTCGTGTTTTCAGTTCATCCCAGTAGGAATGAAGTTATGAATGGTATGGATGGGATATAAACATCACTGTGGATCCAAGGAAGTTTCAATGCCAGGAATTTCCCTACACACCTTTTCCTTTAGTGCGGCCCACTTGAGTCTTGGATCCAACTCATTTTTGTTCGCATGTCCTAGTATGAGCTCACAAAACGAATGGACAGGATTTCTCACAAACATCATGGTGGGCCCCCAACTACGTTCTCCGCACAGGAACTTCCTGCAAAAGGCCAACGCAGGAAATCCGTGTCCATAATTTTTGGGCTCACTTACTTAAATGATCTGGATCAAGTGATGGACGGATTGGATGTCACTATGGTGGGCCTTACGGAGATTAAGTTGCACGCGCTTGTAGGAGGAGAAGACATGAGTATCCGTACCCCATGTGAATCGCCATGGTATGTTAGTACATCCATAATCTCCATCAGCACTGTCAGTGGGCCGGGTCACCAATCAAGCTTATAGGATAGGCCTACATCTCTAGGGTTGGGCTTGTGCCTGCATTCAGACCCATGGGCCAGTCCAGTTCTGTGTTGTGGCATAATTATCGAAAGGGCCCAGCTCTAGCCTAGCCTGTTGACAAGCTCGGTTAGGGATGACAATGGAGAATGGACCAAGCGGGAGGGCCCAGTAGGGTCAGGGCTTGGGTCTTTTAACTTGGCCCAAGGGTTGAGACTGGTCATAAAATTTAGCCAATTCATTTGTGTTACTAGAGCCGTAGAGTATTTGGGCAGAGTTCGAGCCTAAAAAAATTCAAAATTTAAATAAGCTCAGACCAAAAGCTTGGCAAAATACAGTTCGAAATCCGAACTCAAAAGCAACCTAGGTCCATTGACATCCTTAACTGCTGTTTTTATAAACAAATTTCCACTTTAATCCTCTGCTTTTTTCTAATATGGGACTAAACAACCTCCATTTTTAGCTAGGGCTGTAAATGGTCGGGTTCGGGGCGGGTTTAGCCAAAACCAGACCCGCCCATTTACTAAACGGGTCTGGGTCCAAATTTTAGATCCAGACCCTTTTACTAAATGGGCGGGTCCGGGTCGGGTTTGAGTCAGCCCATCAGACCCATTTATAAATGGGTCCGGGTCTGGTAGAGGAAGATCCACCCAGACCCATTTATAAATGGGCCGGGTCTAATGGGTCCGGGTCTGGATCAAGTATGCAAGCATTTTACAAGGCTTAAAATCGGGTCTGGACGGGTCTGGACTGGACGGGTCCATTGTAACATAGACCAAACCCGCCCACTTACTAAGTGGGTTTGGGTCGGGTCGGGTCGGGCCTAATATAAAGGAAACCAGACCCAAACCCGTTTAACAAATGGGTCTATTCTTGGACCCAGACCTGTACCATTTAACAAATGAGTTGGGTCTTGGTCGGGTCTAAATGGGTTGGGTTTGGGTACCCCATCGGGTCCACTGACCCATTTACAGCCCTATTTTTAGCTAATTGACTCAAATCAAGCTTCAGAGCTGAGTCGATTCAAGCCTAGGTCAATTTTAACTTGGCTAAAAAATCTTGGAGTTGGAAAAAAAGTTACCCCACTCAGCTAGAACCCAGTGGCCAAACTGATCTGATTCAAACCGAGTCAAGTGAACCAACCCAGCTGGTTTAACTCGGGTACAACTCTACTTACAACTATCGATCCATGTCTTGGGAAAAGGATGGCAATTGAAAATAAAGTCAAACAGAGGATGGATTGGACCTTCAATCCGTGCAACTTTTTCACCGGAAAACCCACTTGATGTGTGGACTTGTTTAGCCTTACACATTTTCATCTTCATTTTGCAGGCCACCTTATACACCACTCAAATGTCCCACACGCTTGCCGTGTTGGCACGTGCACACGTGTTATGTGTTAGGCTTAGAAGGCCACTTTCGGATAATGAACGGTCTCGTTTCTAAGCTGTGGTGTCTCTAATTCACCTTTCAAGTGGCAATCAGGTACCTCAATCAGACCGTCCAAATCATAGGGTCCACTGTGGTTTGACCAATATGGACGGTTGTGGATAAAATAATCAAAGGTCCGGACTCAAATCAGATGGTTAGGATTATTCTACCCAATACAAATTTCTGGATACGCTCTATCCACAATGGGGCCCACAATTTAGACGATGCAATTGTTCTATACGCTTATGCCACGTGGACCTGCACTTTGGATGAGTCTAGCATGTTTAAACGGAGGTGAGTGACAGTTAAAAAAAAATTGTGGGCCATAAAAGTTTTTGATCAAGCTGATATTTGTGTTTTCCCTTCATCCAGGTCTTCTTGATATTATCAACAGTTTGGATGGCAAATAACCATTACGGTGGACCCTAGGAAGTTTTAACGGTGAGAGATCAATGATCACTATTTCCTATGGTGTGGTTCACCTGTCATTTGGATCTACTTCATTTTTGGGCCTATCCCCTATAATGATCTGGAAAAAAGGATGGACGGAGTGGATATACAACACATACATCGTGGTGGGCCCTACGGAAAAGAGCGAACGGAACTCGGTCAAGTCCGGACGTGACTGAATCAGGTGGCCGTGAAACGTTGTTGAAGAACAGGCGTCTTCTAAGGGTTTCAGAGAGCACTCAGTTGGTGGCCCACACCATCTCCACCGTCCACCTGTCTGACTCGATTAGTGGGGTCGTAAGGGGAGGAAAACGACGTAAAGAGATGAAAACGATGGGAGCAGCGAATTCGGCGCGAGAGGGAGATTGCCGAGGAATCTAGACGGCGTGCCGGTGGAAGATACCGGTAACAGCCAGTTGATCGCGAACGTCGTCTGGGCTTCTACTCGCCCGCAGGCTCCGAAAACGGAAGGGTTGGATAGTAATGATTAGGTTCGATTCTGAGCAGTACGGTTACTTGGCGGCTGCGGGCAGTGCCGGTCCCCTCCCCACCGGGGAGCGGATTGCGTGTGACCCCAGGCATAGAAATATCTCAAGTGCCCGGGGATGTGTGGGGCCCATAGAGATGTTTGTGACAAATCCACTCCATCCATCTGTTTTTAAAGACCATAATATAACAAGATTCTAAAAATCAGGTAGATCCAAAACTCATGTGGTCCATACCATACGAAGCAGTGGAGATTGAATACCTGGCGGTGACAGAAGCTTTGTATCAGGATGATATTTGTTCCTACAGTTTATCTGAGTGGTAATAATTCTATGAACGGTTTAGATGGCATATAAATATCATGGTCATCTCTAGGATGGTTTCAACGGTGAACGTCGCCGTTCACTGTTTTGTTGGTATGGCCAGCCTGTCTGATACGGCTGTGACCCTTCCAGGACGAAGGTCGGTGCTGTGGCCCCCACCCCCCACAATCATGTAGGTGTATTATCCATGCCGTCCATCCATTTTTACAGCTCATTTGAGGGAATTAGAAAAAAAAAAAGGTAGATCCAAATATCAGGTGGACCACACCATAGGAAAAAGTGGTAATTGAACTCCCACCGTTAAAAACTTCTTAGTGGCCAAAAAGTTTTGGATCAAGCTTATTTTTGTGTTTTCCCTTTATCCAGGCCTGTGTGACGTAATCAACAAATTGGATGGCAAATAAACACTACGGTGGGCCCTAGGATTTTTTTTATTTTTTATTTTTTTTAATGGTGGCCGTTCAATCACCACTGTCTCAGCATAAGATTTGGATCTGCCTCGTTTTTAGCTCGTGCCCTAAAATGAGCTCGAAAAATGGATGAACGGCGTGGATAGAACACATACATCGTGGTGGGGCCCACCGTGCTTTTCAAGCACCGATCAGCACCGAGATCTCGGCACTAGAGGGGTCACTACCAAATCCGAATCCTTTTATGGGATGACCGTGTTGTTTATATGATATCCACTCCGTCCATCAGGCCGATCCGAAACTAAGGTAGGCCCACCAAGTAAAAACATGCTAAAGCCTCTAAATCACTTGGTGTGGCCCACATAATTTTTAGAACAGCGTAAGATTTTTGCGTATCCATTGATCTTGGCCTACCAAATCCAATAAATGGAATGGATGGCATATATAAAGCACGGTAGGCCCCACGCACAATTTGAAAGTTTTAATGGTCGGTCCCATTCCCAACTGTTCCTGAGGTGGGACCAATCTGTGTCTTGGATCTGCCTGATATTTAACGATAGACTCTAAAATTTTCACCTGATGGACGGAGTGGATGTTGGCCCTGCATCACGGTGGGACCCACACGCAACGGTCGTAGAAGAATCTTATTCTGCATATTGTAGGTAAGCCTGCCTCAGCCTAGGAAGTACAACAGCAACTAAATTCTCGGTTCTAAAGCAACAGATACGTTTCCCCCAAAAAAAGAAAAAAACAGCTAAAGATGATTGATTTTTACACCCTATCTTTTTAATAAAGTATCCACTATTTTCTACTTTGGGGTGAAACTTTTATACTGTCGTATCACCAAAAGTAGGGAAAAGGGTGCATTTGTAAAAAACAAAAGGTTTCAGTACCGTATTCCTCTGCAACACCTGTTGTACGCAGATCGTACGAGATCCATGGGCGTACGTTGTATAGTGTTCCACATCGACTCCTTCCATCTGGTGTGCCCCTCAGTGTTGGATCGTAGGGCAAAAAATCATCCCGATCCATAGGTTTGTGTGTAAACCCATCAGGTGATCCTCACACAGGTTTACAGATGCTCCAAAAATTAGCCTGAGAAAAAGTAAAATGGGAACCACCGAATAAACTTCAAAGTTTTAGGGTGATTTTACATTGTGTGTGGCACACCTAATTCTTAGGATGTAGGATTTTAATGAGAATTTTCACGTGATGGGCGGAATGGGTGTGATACTAACAACAATGTGGGTCCCAAATTGCTGCAGAGTTTTACCAAATGCCCTGTCATAATGTGGACGAGGATTGCATGGTGAACCATCATCACCTACCCACGAGTTTGTAAGGACACTGTGAGGCCAACAGTGATGTATGTGCTTTATCCAGCTCATCTCAGGACATAATCTAAAAAATGAAGCATATCACACTAGAGGAAACAGTGGGGATTGAACGCCTATTGTTGAAAGCTTCATAGGGGCAACAGAAGTTTTAGATCAAGCTGATATTTAAGTTTTCCCTTCATCCAGGTCTCCGTGACCTTATGAACAGGTTGGATGGTAAATTAACATCACTATGGGCCCAAGGAAGGCTTCAACGACGGACATCATATTATCCCTACTTTTCCCTGTGGTGTGGTCCACTTGAGTATTGGATATGCTTCAAATTTGGACTCATGCTCGAACATGATCTGGAAAACAGGACGGACGGTTTAGATATAACACATATATCATAGTGGGCCCCACAGAGTCCTTACAGCACGTAGCTACGTCTGTTGGGCTCACCAGGCAATTCCCATACGGTGTTGGAGAGGATCCGGTCTCGTTATTCAGTCCTTATCATTGGCTCGAATCAAGGAATGCCCCTCCAGTGATGGGACCCATACATTCACTGGGACTCGCCCACTAATCCAATGGCTAGAACTTTGTTTTCATCAGGCATGGGCATTTTGCACTACGGGAGCAAGCATGATAGATCCCTCTAACAATCCTGACCGTCTGATTTTGTCCTTTGAATTTGGAATGTTGACCAAATACTTCTCAACCGTCCTTCGACGGCCACCACTGAGAATTTCAGGATCGTCCAATCGCTGCGTCTTGGGATATGCTCCATCCACAACATGGCCCATTGTTTGGATGGCCGTTAAACGTATGCCACGTGTGCTGAAGTTGCGTGGCAAACATACTCCTTCCGAGTTGTACCGAATTCACCAAACCGGACCAGGAAAGAATCGGCCGTATTTTGCTCTATCACAGGCTGCAGAGAGTAACTGAGGATTAAGGGAATCGTACAACAGAAGGGAGAGAGAGAGGGGGTAGAGGAGTTATATGATACTCAGGCTGCGTATGACGCTTGATACACAGGCACTCAGAAGTTGTATACGTAGCATATATCAACTCAAATAAAACCCACTACATTGTACAACACACTGTCTCCAAGTCACCATCACAAGATCAGATGGTTTGACCAATCATAATCTCTGATTTATGGACACCTTTTGGTGGAAATAGGACCATTGGATATTCTCATTTTGAACCGTCCAATACACGTGTACCAAATCCGATAGTCCTATGATCAAATAAGTTCAATATTTGGATTATTATACATCTATACAGGGTACCATAATAATTTGGACATTTTGATTTTACTATTTGTATGCCACGTATGCAAGTTTAAGAAGGCATTTCTAAGTGCCTGTGTATCATCAGTCACTCTTGCAGAGTATCAAAGTTTTTTATTTTTTGAGGGAGAACCAAAGTGGAGTGGAGCAGAGCAACATCCCAAATCTCCGTCAGACCAGCGACTCCCCCTCTCTCTACTGCCCACTGCTATCTTACGCTAGAAGGTGTCTTCTTCAAAACCCACACCCAAAAATCAAAAACCAGAGAGAGAGAGAGAGAGAGAGAGAGAGAGAGAGATGGCGGATCTGAGAAAGACGAAGTCAGGGTGTCGAAAGAACAAAGGAAAAAAGGCAGTGAAGGAAAAGGAGGCGCCTCGACGGGGATTGGGAGTAGCTCGGCTTGAGACGCTGAGGCTTCTTGAACAGAAGAATTCAATGGAAGAGATGGAAGCAAGCAGATTTCCTTTTATCACCTCTTTTATTCCTTTCTTCTCCTCCTTTCATCTCACTCCTCCTCCTCGTGAGGTTTGACTTACTTTCAACGGCTGTTATTGATTTTTTTTTCTTTTCATTTTTTATGAATGGGGCCCACATGGCTGCAAGGTCGGATGATCTTTGCTGTCCATCTTTCAGGCCTCACCATGGATGCACCATTCTCCACAAATCATGCCACTTGATGATCCCGACCACCTCTGATCTTTGTCATCTGAATGGACGGATGGGGTAGGAGATTGTCAGCGGTTCATCTAATAGGATGTCCGCTCCAGACGGATGGTTCGGATCATATGGCCATGATCATGTGGGTCCCATTCAGCTTGTTATGTGTTTGTTGTTGATGTGATGCTTGGCGCTGCTGCTGCAGGTGGATTCAGCTCGTTTGGCGTTTGAGGAGCTTGCTTGGAACAGAAGCATTGGGCAATGGCAGTTATTTGATACCTGCCCTGACACTCTCGACTCCTTCAAAGTACGTATACGTATAAGTCTTCACGTATATACACGCAACTACGTATGTATGTCTGTATGCATGTAAGGTTAGAAACGTGAGGTCACATACCTCATCCCATTTTACTAAAAGAGAAATGCTTTGATACTCTGGCAGAGTGTGACGGATGATACACAGGCAGTTAGAAATGGCTGAGAAACTGCGTACGTGGAATACAAGTAAATAAAAAATAAACCTTCCAAATAATATTTACCAAAATGTTTCATGAACTAAAGATTGCTTTTATTGGGAAATGCGACTATGAGAATGTTGGGCATTTATTGGACAGCTAAAAATGAAAAAAAAATGGTCCATAAATCAGAGGTTACGATTATTTAGAAAATCTGGATTTTGGAGTGTTAGTTCCACATTTTGATTGGTTGGATTTTGGTTAATACATTCCAAGTGTACCATTTCTGAGTACCTGCGTATCAAGCATCATACTTCAGCCAGAGTATCAAATATCTCCCCTTAGTTAAAAGATGGTATAAATAGGTCTTTAACGCTGGGCTACAGAATCCTCTATATCCCTGAATTCTGTGGGGCCACCGCGATGTGTGTGTCTTAACCATTCTTTCCATCCGTTTCTCCGGCTTATGTTAGGACATGAGTCCAAACATGATCAGGAATATGCAAAATTCAAGTGGGCCACACAACACAAAATAATGAGAATGGAACCATCCACTGTTGAAACATTAGTGGAGCCGTCGGTGATGTCTATCTCATTTCCATTCCCTCCAACTGCTTCTCCAGCTCATTTTAGGAAATGAGCCCAAAAATGTGGTAGATAAAAACTCAAGTAAGCCAAACTCAGGAAAGAGTATGGAAATTCCCACTGTTGAAACATTCTTGGGGCCCACCGTAATGTTAACGCCATCCAAACCCTTGATAATGTGATTCCCACACCTTGATTAGGCGGTGGACACAAATGTTAGCCTAATCCAAAACTTTAATTTGTGGCTGCCAAAAAGGTTTCAACGTTGTGCATTCAATCACCACCGTTTCTTATAGTTTGTCCTACTAAATTTGCCTGCTTTTCGAGATAATGTTCCAACATGAGCCGGTGCAAATGATTAGTCAAGTGGATATAATACAAACATCAAGGTGGGCCCAAGGACTTTATGGTAACCTTGGGTTATAGGCAAGTGGAGCCCGTATTAATACCTTACATCTTTATCCATATTTCAATATACATGTAACGGAAGGTAAGGTGGTGAAGATGATCTTATTTCAACACTGAGGAAGGTGTTGGTAGCAATTCCCAAGTGTGGGGGGCTAACATTGGGGTGTGACTAAGAGTTAGGGTGAGTGTACTATCAGTGGGGAGTGTGTACTAATCCAAAAAAAAAAAAAAAAGGTGGGGGGGGGGGGGTGGGGGGGGGGGGGGGGGGGGGGAGTGGATTAGGTACCACCTTGTATGTGAAAAGCTAATGACAGCCTATTATGCAGTAGAATCCGGATCCTCTGTTGAATCTGAGCAGAGAACCTTTGTTGCTGCTGCTTTGATTGGTCCAGCTCATCCTGACTGTGTCAGAGCAGCTCAGCTCTGACACAATCAGGCTGACCTGGACCAATAAGAGAAGTGATAAGAAGGATTTCTCTGTTGGGCTTCAACAGAGGATCTAGACTCTATGCAATGCATCTGTATTAATGAAGAACATATCAGAAAAGACCCGTCACATTCACAACAGTTGTTGTGGGCTACTCTAAGCTTTTCACCAATACTAACCTGTCTTGTACATGCCTGTCACGTACATGCCATGCCTGGCCTATACCTAGATCTTCACAAGCAGATATAATACCTAATCTTATCTAAAATAAAAAAGGTGGTGACTAAAGCATGTTAGGTATAAGTGTCGTCCCTGCTCATGCATCAGAAGTAGATTATGTGCGTTTCATCACTGAGGTCACCCATGTGGCGTGTGCGGGTGCAAGTGTGCGTAAAAAATGTTTTGCATATGTCTACGTGGATGCATGTGCGGATCTGGACGTAAGAAGTCAGCATGCATGTATCTGTCTTTCAAGACTCCAATGTTGGTTTTGAACCATTTAAAAAAAAGGTAGTGGCTTGATCCTCCTTACATGCGGCACTGATGTACAGCCATACAGAATTTGTGGGCCCCATAGTGGAAAGAGCACATAAAAAAAATAACACTGATCAGTCAATCCTAACCATCCAACTAATGGCTATGAAATGGATGGTTAAGAGTAGAATAGCAAGTGGTTCAAATCTGAAAGGGAAATAATTCAGATGGTCAAGATCATATTTCATTGCAATTTTTCGGTGATGCTGCACCAACAGTCATGTTAACGATTTGGATGGTCTGGATTTCCTTGCAACAATGCCATATGCATATTTGAAGAGTTCCCACCCTTTCTTAAATGGTTTGAAACCAACAGAATCTGGCCCGTGATCTCATCTAAAGAAAACCTCGAAAAGAGACTGACTTCTCTGTTTGTAACGAACAAGAAACTTCCCTACACCGCACTGATCTTGTAGATGTGGGGCCCATGAATAGTTTATCCAAGACATTGATCTATTTTCCCCCATCATGGATGTACTACGCCCCCCAAATTTCTGAAACTGGAAGATCTTAGCCATGAAACCTTTGGTCTTTCCTCCATTAAATGTGGTTTGTTGGAGCAATTTTTCATAAGCATATATTTGCAAGCCAAAAACAGAAAGAATAGATTTGAAAGTTAAAGAAATGTTTTTACATAAGTTCAATCCATGATGGGTCCCGTCATTTCAATGGCTTGGATAGAACATAGGTGAGCCCCAGATGGACAAGATCAGTGCAAAATAGGGGAAAAGATTCAAACGTGTTTACGTGCAAAAAGGGGCAGAACCAAAGAGGTTCTAGATATAAAAAAAGGTAAGAAAAAGAAGGCCTTTACAGTGGAAGAAAATGGTTTTTGATAGGAAGAGCGATTTGTAATCTTTCTCAAAGATCTCAAAGGATCATAAGCTTTTAGGGTTTTGTTAAATGCTTGAATGCTTTCTTTAGAGACCGTACAAAGCTGCTTTGATCTTTGTTGCAAGCAGAGCTGGGGGCCACACCATGAAGATTAACTGCCATGAAAATCCGGCCATCCATATTAAGTGGGACACACTTACACTTTGAGTCAGAACATCAACGGTTCATTGATATCATCATAGTTGTGGCCCACCCCATGAGTGGACCAGATTGATCTTCTTGGTGTGACCCACTTTTCGCATGGATTGGATGGTCTAAACAAGTGACACGTTGGCAGGCAAGAGAAGGCTGTTTGTGGAGGTTCACATGCAGTTTAGGAATTGATATGGACGCTTTCCTTGTTTGATAAATACACCTCTGCGTTATGCAACCCGATAGTAAAAAGCAGTAGTGGGGTTACAGAGCTTTGCTAGGCTCACGCGCGTGTGCAATAAAGCTCGTGCATACGCCATACATGTGCCAGCATGACACTATAGACCTGAGATCCAATCCAACTTATCATAACGGTACCAACGTATTGATACCTAGCACAAAAATCAAGTTGATCCATTGGTCAGGTGGGCCACAATTAGAAAAGCAAATGTAAGGCTCTAAAAAACTTGTCTGAAGTTTTCTAACCCATCTACCTATTTTCGATATTTTGGGGCCACATGCTGAGTAGACTTAGATTTCTTTTTTGGAAAACATGTAAAGGGTGAGACCAACCTGATTGATGGATTGGACTAGGGCTGTAAATGGTCGGGATGGCAAAACCCGGACCTATCCATTTACTAAAAGGCCGGGTTAGGATTGGGTCCGAGTCAACTTATCAAACCCATTTATAAATGGGTCTGGGTCTGGGTCCGAGTCAACTTATCAAACCCATTTATAAATGGGTCTGGGTCCAGTAGAGGGAGATACACCCAGACCCATTTATAAATAGGTCTGGTCTAATAAGTCCGGGTCTAAAATCTAGTATGCAAGCATTTTTACAAGGCTTAAAATCGGGTTAGGATGGGTCGGGCTGAACGGGTCCCTTGAAACATAGATCAAACTCACCCACTTAATGGGTTCGGGTCGAGTCGGGTCGGGCCTAATATAAAGGAAACCAGACTTAGACCCGTTTAGCAAATGGATCTGTTCTTGGACCCAGACCAGTACCATTTAACAAATGAGTCGGGTCTGGGTCGGGTCTAAATGGGTTGGGTCTGGGTACCCCATCAGGTCCGCTGACCCATTTACAGCCCTAGATTGGACCTCTCCTCTATGTGCCATGCTGGTACGTGTGTGGGGTCCACTGTGTTGTGTATATTCCATCCTAACCGTAGATTAAGTGGTCCCATTACGATGTTGAGATGCCCCAGACAAAATAGGCCTATCTGGTAATTAGATGAGCCACACAAGTGATGGCCCACGTGATGGTTGGATGAGGTGGGGGAACGGATTTCATGATAGAGTAACCCTGCTGGATAGGTTGGATCATGGATGCTTGCACACACCACCGTGGCCCCCACACGCAACCGTCCTAGTTATGCGTTGAAAGATATATGATCCTAACACTTCTATGGTTGCAGAAGAGAAGGCTGGAAATTCATAGCATACCGAGAGATCTCAGCCTCACATCTCGAGAGATGAACGTTGACAATAGTGCTGCTAATTTCGCCGCTGCACCGTAAACTCCTCAGCATACACATACATTATTTCCGATGAATTTTTTTAGAGAAATGCTACTTTTATCAAGTACATTCCCCACCATACATGTGGCAAATTATTATGGTGATCCTGACCGTTGTTTTGGTGGGCCACCATGTGGATGAACCATCTACTCTACGAAACTGGAATTATTGGATCAGGTGATTTTTGTTGTCGATTGTAGATGGTGATCAGATCAACAAGTGTCGATCGTCCATTTGCAGCTAATGATCGATGGTTACCACTATCCAAATTTGCTGATTTTTTAGCTACGTCACATCCAAACATGTTGGCCCAGCAAATCAACGGTGAAGATACATCCGCCCACCCTTGATGGAATTGCGTGATCCGTGCTTCATGGTAGCATCTCTCTCTAGTATTTTCTATTTCGTACATGACTAAGGGCAATATCAGGAAATTCGGGTGTAGCCAAGGAGAAGATTCGGAATGGGACCGCACGTTCCTTGATCTGAGTTTGTCGACCGTCCATCATAGAAACGAAAACGAAAGGAAGCTTTTCAAAGGAAGCATGGGCCACGTTCAGGTAACCTCTTTTAGGAGCTCAATCACACTTTTTTTAAGGTCACAAATACATGGCTGATGATCACTGCCGTCCATGTTGGCGTACGATTGGTGAATCCAAATCGTCCATGTGTTGGGTTTTAATCATATCTCCTAAAGTAGAAAAAGCACAACGATCAGTCAATTATATCTGCCTGGCTGTCTGATAAATGTCCTTGATCAGATCGACGATGAAAATAAACATGAACAATGGCCCAAACCCATTTGATTATCCAATTGTTTTGTGGACCATTCATGTTAGTAGCCACCTGATGGATGGTACCCATTCACTGACTGTACAGCCACATCGGTGTAAGTAAGCCGCTAGTCAGTACTAACGAGTGAACGCATTGCTTTGAAGTTTGTCAGAGAATCAGGACGTCTTTAGTGTCCTTACCACCGTGTAGGGGGCGGATTTCCTGCGAAAGCCTTGCGCAGGAAGTTCCTGCGCTGAGAACCAAGGTGGGCCCACAGTGATGTTTTTTGATGAATCCACTCCGCTCATCCGTTTTAGGAGCTCATTTTAGGACGTGATAACAAAAATGAACCGTACCCAAGACTCAAGTGGGCTGAAAACGTGAGGATTAAACATCCACAGTTGAAATATTTGTGGAGCCACAGGAGTTTTGAATCAAGATAATATTTCTGTGTCCAGTTCATCCCAATAGTAATGACGTTATGAACGGTATGGATGTCATATAAACATCACTGTGGACCCAGGGAGGTTTCAACCGTAGTAAGTTACCTACCCACCTTTTCCTTTAGTGGGGCCCACAATGATGTTTTTTGATGAATCCACCCCGTTCATCCGTTTTGGAAGCTCATTTTAGGACGTGATAACAAAAATGAACTGGATCCAAGACGCAAGTGGGCCTCACTAAAGGAAAAGGTGGGTAGGTAAATTACTACCGTTGAAACCTCCCTGGGGTCCACAGTGAAGTTTATATGACATCCATACCGTTCATAACGTCACTACTACTGGGATGAACTGGAAACACAAATATTATCTTGATTCAAAACTCCTGTGGCTCCACAAATATTTCAACTGTGGACGTTTAATCCTCTCGTTTTCGGCACACTTGAGTCTTGGGTACGGTTATTTTTGTTATCACGTCCTAAAATGAGCTCCCAAAATGGATGAACGGGGTGGATTCATAAAAAAAATCACTGTGGCCCACCTTGGTTCTCAGCACAGGAACTTCCTGCGCAAGGCTTTCGCAGGAAATCCGCGCCCCACCGTGCATGTACAAATGGTTACATGGTAAACCGATCCAGACGGTTGATATGATGAGCACCAACCAATAAAACATTTCCCACTGTTTGTGGAGTCCACAGTGTTGTGTATATGTAATCTTATCCATTCATTAGACGTGCCACACTAGAATAACGGGATACACCAAAAACTAGTTCATTCCAAATCCCAAGTGGGCCACACCACATGAATTTAGAGGTCTTAGCATGATTTTACACTGTCCCTGAATGGTGTCCCACCTAAGTTTTGGATCTGCATGTTTTTGGGGTTTTGGGGTAAACATAACGGGGAGAACACGATAAGTGGGGTGGATCGGATGCACATATGACATGGGCCCCACAGCAGGCCTATAGCGCCCCAAGTTCTGGTGGTACTGGTACCATATGAGCTCAGGTCCAGAAATGGCTAAGATAGTCACTTCAAAGAAATTATTGCGGAGCGAAATGGACCGGAATTCTCTAACTTCTGTTGTGTGGGCTGGGGCCAATCGTGATGGATGTGTGAGATCCACTCCGTCCATCCGTTATGCTGCCTAATGTCCACCATACATAAGAAATATCAATGGGATCCAAAAATAAAGTGTACCACACCAGGGGAATAACGTAAATCACACCTTAAACTTAAATTTATTTGGTGTGGCTCACCTAGGCTCTGGATCAATCTCATTTTTTGGACGTGTCTTCGTCCTGATGGTTCACTCCGGATGAACCGTTTTGGATGGCATATAATCAACATGGTGGCCCGTCTTACCTCACTGTCGCCGGCTGTGTGGTCCATTTAAATTTTGGATCGTCCTGATTTTTGGGCTCAGGTGTCCCACCAGCTTTCCACGCCATTGTACGAGCGAAGCCTCCAAAGATGAGAACTTTAATACTCTGGCAGAGTGTAATGGACCATACACAGGCACTTATAAAGTAATCAATTAATTTAAAATGTTACAATCAAGGGTCTTCATCATAAATCAATGATTAAGATTATCTGATTATCTGACCATCTGACTAGTGGACATTGATTTGGACGGCTAAAAATGGAAAAATATCCAATGGTCCTATGTCTGTCTACAGATGGTGGGTCGAGTAACAAATAACTCCCGGGAAATAATACAGTAGGTTATGACCTACGTAAACATCAGGTCAGATACGTTTGTAATAAGGACACGTGTCATGACAGGGAGAAGCTGCGGCGGAATCTACGGGAATGTCGAGGGGAGTGATGGAATTGGAACTGCTGAGAGATAAAGGAGAGGGCAGCAGCAGCAGCAGTTGGGATAGTACGATGGTATCTTCCGGTTATGGAGAGGAAGCCTCGCTCCTCGCTTCCAATGCCTCTTCTTTTTCTTCTCCTTCTCTGCAACTCACCCTCGGTCTCTCCTCTTGAAAGCTGCTGCTCATGAAACCCCCCCCCCCCCCCCCCTCTCTCTCTCTCTCTTTAATGACTCAGACGTCAGACGCTCCGGTAGATGGGCCATGCTTCTGTATTACGCTACCTTAACGGTCGGATATGCATAATAGAAGGTCCTGATCTAACCTTTCTTTACAACGTAATACAATATAGAGATGTATCTGGCATAACAACGTCCTTTTTTTTGTGGGTTTTAATGGTGTGTTTTTAGAGAACGGATTGTACCTACAGCTTGTATACCACACATGTGTCACATGTGCATGATGATCTAAACCATACACGCTCTGGATTCACTCAGCAATAGATTGATCGTTAACCAATTTTTTCTTTGATTGGGCTATCTTAGCTATTGGGTTTTTATCACTTATTAGGAACCGTTCATTTTTATGCCACCAAGGGCCATGGACCGATCACTGTTGGAAGCACGAAGTGGACGGTTTAGATCTGATCCATATTTGCCACATATTCATATGGAATCTGCACTCGTTTTTTTTTTGTATGGGATTCTCATATTCCTTTGCGAACCGATGCTATATTTTTTTTGTGCGAATGTGGTTGGAGTTCGTTTTACCTCAGCGTATGTCGCCGATAGTGGGCCAAAAGCTGAGTGGTATGATGATCAGAACTGTCCATGTTGTGAACTCTATGCTATATGGACAACCACAGTAAACTTATACGGAATGTTTGATTGTTACCATCATTTCTGGAAATGAATTCAGGACACTTTAATGAAAATTTTCAATGGTTGTCATTCAACTCTGAAAGTCAAAGGTTAAGATTACCATATTGATGAATGAATATGGGATGATGAAATTGTGGCGTAAAAACCGTGGAATCAGATAAAATTGTGCTAGTAAAATTTGTGGGGCCTACCTTGATGTGTCTTATGCACACTGCATATTTATTCTATGCGCTTATTTTAAAGCATGATCCATAAAATGAGATAGATCAAAAGCTCAAGTGAACCACACTTCAAAAGCTCAAGGGAACCACACTACAGGAAAAATGAGAAGTTAAACTCCTACTATTGAAAGTTAAAATGAGCCAAGGGTTTAAAAAATGCGTGCCTATCATCCAACTTATTCATAACTTAACACAGACATAGATGAAGGGAAATCATAAACATCAACTTGATCCAAAACTTTTGCTGCCCGTAAGAAGAATTGAATGGTTAGCATTCAATTCCAATGTGGTCCACTTGAGCTTTGGATTTCCTTCGTTTTTTAGCCCATACTCTAAAATGAGCAAAAAAAAAAAAAAAAAAAAAAAAAAAAAAAAAAAAAAAAAAGATGGAGAACAAAAACCAAGCTGTCAAATCATAGCAACAGTTGGAATTTTCACCGACTTTTATGGGTAGAGGCGTGTTGATACATGGCATGGTTTTGTAGGCACCACCATAATATTGTATAGGTTATATATCTAAACTTTAGATGGATTTTGTGAGATCATTTAATGGAAAGAGAGAGAAGAAATAAAAATGAAGCTCATCCACAGCAGAAATTGACCACACCACATGAAGCAACTGGGATTGAATGCCTGCCATTAAAAACAATTCCTACGGTCTACAAAAGTGTTGCATGAAGCTGATATTTGTGTTTTCCCTTCATTCAGCTCTTTGTGATCTCATGAACTAGTTGGATGGCAAATAAACATCCTGGCAGACCATAAGAAGGTTTCATTGGTGGACATCATTCTCTCACTAATTTCTATGGTGTGGTCTACCCTAGCTTTCGATCTTTCCCATTTTTAGGGTCATGCCCTAAAATGATATTACAAAATGGATGGATAGTGCGGATAGAATATATATTATATTAAGCACATATATTAGGCAAGTTATATTTATATGTATCTAATCCCTGTTGAATACTTTACATGCATATCCAATATCAAAATTAAAGCTGCTAGGGTAAAGTTACTTTACTCACGGCTTTACTTCCCATAGCGGTGATCATTACTAATATCAATAACATTGCAGCAAATTACTGCAGTAATCGCTAAAACAAACCAACCCTAAATGCAATTGATGAAAAGGTAAGCCATTTGCATGGTGTTCGCGTTGTAAATCTGAAAACAAACAGGCCCCTTTGGGAGAATAAGGAGAAGGTGGCCATCAGCTGAACACTGATTGCAAACTGTTGGAAGAGGGGCAGAGGAATGATGCAACCTGCAATAAAACAGAGTACCAAATAGAAAATACACACGTAGGAAAACAGATATGGCATGAAATTTTTTATTCCTCTATTGTGTTGAAGATGTTGTACAAGAGGGTGTTTTCTTTTCTTCACTTCTATTCTCACACTCTCTAATTTGTTTAACAGTCAGCTAAGCGTATATCACACACCTCTCATTTTTTTTTCATATAAAGACAAAAAACAAAAGAAACAAAAAAGAGGGACTTTAACTGCTGATGTGGCAGGGTTTTTTTTTCCTCAAATTACCGGTTTAACACTCCCCCTTAATTTGAAAAACCTGAACTCCTAACATTTTTCTGAATTGAATAAACTTATTTGATGGAAGAGATTTGGTGAATGCATCCGTCAATTAATTTTCAGATTTGTAAAATTTCATTTCTATTTGATCTTCTTCCACGAGCTCTCTTATAAAATGATGACGTAACTCGATATGCTTCGATCGACTGTGGAAGACATGATTTCTTGTCATTGCTATTGCCGACATATTATCACAGAAAATCTGAATGGGTTTCTCTTGAACTTGTTGCAAGTCGGCTAGAATTTGCCTCAACCAAACTGCTTCACAAGCTGCACTTGTAGCTGAAATATACTCGACTTCTGCTGAAGATAATGCCACTGTATTCTGCTTCCTTGAAGACCAAGTTATGACTTTTGATCTCATACAGAAAATATAACCTGAAGTGCTTTTTCTATCATCAACTAAGCCTGCCCAATCGCTATCTGTGAACCCGATCAAGCTATTATCGTCATCGGCCAAAAATTTGATTCCACATTCTTTGGATCCTTTAACATATCGAAGGATTCTTTTTGCAGCTGCATAATGGAGTTTACTTGGCTCATTCATGAATCTAGAAACCATGCTGACAGCATGCACAATGTCGGGCCTTGTATTGGTGAGATAAATCAACGAACCCACCAAGCTTCGATAAAGAGTTGAGTCCACTTTTTCAGCCCCATCATTCTTTGAAAGCTTCTCATTTAATACCATTGGTGTAGCCACGGGCTTACAATTCAACATTATCAAAATTCACCATATATCATTTTTTGATGAGCTGGCCAACACTCAGAAGATTTTGAGCTAACCCGGGAACATAGAGAACATCAGAGATGAGTTTAGATGTACCTCCTTTTGTTCGCACCGAGATAACTCCTTTGGCTTCGACGCTTTGTAGCTTTCCATCTACAAGCTTTACTTTTGAATTTACTTTTTCATCCAAACTGATGAAGCATTGCCGGTCCCAGTCATGTGATTGCTGCAGCTAGTGTCCACGTACCAAATATCTTGAGATTCTTGTTGTGCATTCAAACATGAATAGAATAGATTATCTTATGAAACTTCTTTCTCAGAAAAATTTGCTTCCCCTTTTTGTTGAAACCAACAATCTTTCTGCATATGATTTGGAATCTTGCATCTCATACATTTATACCGGCAATTCTCACTTGCATGCCCAAATTTCTTGCACTCCATTCATTTCATATTAGAACTACTACTTCCTTTTTCATATTTTTTTATTTTTAAAGCCACTTGTGCCTCTTCCTCTTCCTCTACTTTGATTGTAGCTTCCTCCATGACCATAGCTTGAACTTGAACCTTTTTCAAATTGGGATATTTGAAATGTGCCTTTTTTTGGATTTTCCTTTTCTCCATCTTGTTCTTTCTTTTCTTTCAACCTCAACTTGGACTGAAGAGCTTGTTCCATACTTTGATCTACAAATCTACTCATCCTTTGCTCATGTGCTTGAAGTGAGCTCATCAACTCATGGCAACTCAACTTGGACAAATCTTTAGACTCTTCTATGGCTGCTACTGCATGATCAAATTTAGCTGGAAGAGTCCTTAAGGTCTTTTCCACGATCTTCTTATCTTGAATTGTATCCCCATAACTTCTGATTTGGTTAATGGTTCCCAAAATGCGAGAAACATAAGGTTGGACTGTTTCAGCTTTTTTCATTAATAGGTTATCAAAATCTCTCCAAAAAGATTATAGCTTAATGGTAATAACTTTTCAGACCCCTGGAATTTTCTTTTTAGAATGTCCCATGCTTCCTTAGAACTTGTGGCTGTCAAGAGTCTTGGAAAGATACTCTTGCTCACTGCTCGTTAGATGTAGAAGAGTGCCTTGGCATCTTTCTTCTTGTTTTCTTTATACTCCTTTTGTTTTGCATTAGTCCAAGAAACAAGGACCTCTGCCGATTCCGATTCATCGTACCCGACTCCAACAAGTTCCCACAAATCTTGTGACATGAATAGGGTCTTCATTTGGAGACTCCAGTAGTCATAGCGCTCTCCATAAAAAATTGGAATAAGACTTTGTGCATAATTGAAGCCAGGAGATTCAGAACTTAATGCCATTGTTGTTGAGGAATTTCGTCGAACTCCTTGTGGGCGTGGATAAGTTTTCTCAAATTTGATTATAAAAACTGCTTCTTTTAAATGGATTTACACCAACACTTTGAAACTTGGCTTGCATTTGTTTGATTTATTGGAGATATAGATGAAATAGCTTCTCCAATTTCAGCAGCAACAAATGTATTTTTGTGGCCTTCAACAGATTCTTGAAGCTCTTATACCAAATTTGTTGGAAGAGGGGTAGAGGAATGATGCAACCTGCAGTAAAACAGAGTACCAAACAAAAAATACACATAGGAAAACAGATATAGCACGAAATTTTTTATTCATCTATTGTGTTGAAGATGAAGGGCAAGAGGGTGTTTTCTTTTCTTCACTTTTATTCTCACGCTCTCCGATTTGTTTCATAGCTAGCTAAGCATATATCATACACCTTTTTTTTTTCATATAAAGACAAAAAACAAAAGAAACAAAAAAGAAGGACTTTGACTACTAACGTGGCAGGTTTTTTTTTTTTTCTTTTCAAATTACCGGTTTAACACAATCCGGCATTGCCAATAGCAATGTGGATGGTGCCCTGTGGGTCCCACCATGATGTATTTGTTTTATCCAAGCCACTCATCCTTTTTGGATTATTATTGTAACACATGAGGCAAAAAATGAAGTAGATTAAAATCTAAGGTGGACTACACCATAGGAAAACAGTGGTGATTGAACTTCAAACAATAAAAACTCATTGTAATGTGTATTTACCACCCAATTGTTGACTATGTCATGCATACCTGGATCAAGTGAAAACACAAATATCAACTTGATCCAAAACTTTTGTAGGCCTTTAAAAGAAGTTTTTAATGGTAAGGGTTCAATCACCACTATTTCCTATGGCATGGTCCAATTTGGATCTGCCTCTTTAAATTCGTACCTTAAAATAAGCGGGCAAATAGGGCTCTCAATGGATCTGGCTCCAAGTCCGTTACGGCTCTCAATGGATCGGATCTGGATCGGATCCAGTTGGATCCGGATCCAAGTCCGTATATCTGTAGGCAGATTCGGATTGGATTCGGATCCAACTCGGATCCAAAATGTGATATCCATATCCGATCCATTTATAAATTGTTAGATCCATTTTCGATCCAAAATCCATATAACCATCGGATTCGGGTTGGATCTAGGTCTGAATCCACCCCATTACAAATTTAAAAAAATATATGATATAAAATATATAATATAATACATTTAATTTAGTAGAAAAATGATGCAAATCCCACTATTTACTATCGTATGGTTGACATGTCCTAAAATAATTTGTAAAACGGATGGTCAGTATGAATATAACATATACACTAAGGTGACAATGAGTCGGATCTTAATCGAATTTGGATCAAACTCGGATATGTTCCTGTGAATCCATATCCGGTCCATTTAAGTAATCGGACCTATTTTAAGATCCATATCTGGTCCATTTAACTAATCGGACCTATTTTAAGATCCAAATCCGCATTAAACGGATTCGGAGCGAATCGGATCTCGGATCTGACCTGCTCCATTGAGAGCCCTAAAGTCCGTGTATATCCGTAGACAGATTCGGATTGGATTCGGATCCAACTGGGATCAAAAGGTGATATCCATGTTTGATCCATTTATAAATTGTTAGATCCATTTCCAATCCAAAATCCATAACTATCGGATTCGGTCGAATCTAGGTCTGAATTCATCACATTACAAATCTAAAAAAAATATATAATATAATATATTTAATTTAGTAGAAAAATGATTCAAATCCCATTATTTACTATTGTATTGTCGGTCTAAGAGTGCCATGTCTCAAAATTGAGACATGGCCTAAAATAATCTGTAAAACAGATGGCCAACATGAATTTAACATATCAAGTAAGGTGACAATGAGTCGGATCTTAATCCGATTCAGATCAAACTCGGATATGTTTTTGTGAATCCAAATCCGGTCCATTTAAATAATCGGACTTATTTTAATATCCAAATTCGGTCCATTTAACTAACCGGACCTATTTTAACATCCAAATCCGCATTATGTGGATTCGGAGCGAATCGGATCTGGGATCTGACCCGCTCCATTGAGAGCCCTACTGGCAAAATGGATGGACGGTGTAGATAAAATACATACATTGTGGTGGGGCGTGTAAGTATGCAGCCGCACCCTTTCATCATGGTGCCACTTAGGGACACAGATTTCCTGATGATCTTGCCATAAATGGACGTCCATGGTGGCTCGGCCAAGTAGTAGATTTTGATTAATTGGACCATGTACCGCTTAAAAAAAATGGCTACATGGACCATACACCTTTCAAACATAGCCATCTCCCAACACGTGCCCCAATGGTCACCAAGGACAGTGGCAGGATCATCACAGAATCTGCGCCCTCTGCGTCCTGTGTCAACAGGAACGACAGACACGTGGTGTACTATCACACAATTAGTTGGATCCTGGATGCCGTAGAGTCCGTTGAAAGTTCCATCAATCAACCCAGTGCACGTGGTGGGTTGATTTATATATCAATATCAAACGTCCATTTAGATAATCCCACTGTGGATGGCAAGTACTGACTGCTCAAATTACACTTAGATGCAGATGATCCCATCCATCTGATCATTGGCCTGCAAAGCAATGGTAGAAAATGAAGAAAATTGATGGAATGAATATTAATAGGTAGAATTTTGAATTCTGGGAGATTCACCATAGGGCAGACTAGATGGACGGTCCTGATTAATACATCCACATGCCAAGCATAGTCAAGAAAGAAGAGCAAAAGTTTAAAGGCTTATCCAAGTAGGCAATTATATATATATATATATATATATATATATATATATATGAGCAAGAGGGTTTCTTAGAGTGCTGAATCATGTGGACGGTTCAAACTTTATATGTGTCTATAAAGAAGCGAAATGAGGATTATTAGACGTGTTGCATGAGTAAATTAAAATATCATGCATGTGCCACATGCCCATACAAATGATAGAAAAGGCACCGACAAGGAGGCAGTTTGGCTAGAGTTGTACATGAGTTGAGTTGAGAGTCGAGCCGAGCGTTGCCCAGTTTGAGCTAGGCTCGTTTAATGACCACCTTGGCTCGCGTTCGGCTTAGGTCGACCTTTCAGCTGGACTGAGATAATCAAGCTGGCTCAACTAAGCTTTTGAGCCGAGTTCAAGCTTAGAAAAAATAAAAATTTAAATAGGCCCGGCCAGCCCAAAAGCCTAGTCTAAAACTGCTTAAAATTCGGTCTTAAAAGCATCCCAAAGCCCAAACTTTTATAGAGAATTTCACCTCTCATTTCTTTGCTCTCTTCCAACGCGGGACTAAGCAACATACCTTTCCAACTAGTTGAGTCGAGTTCCATCTGAGTCGAGCCAAATTGAGTTGCAATCAAGCTGAACTTTGAGCTAAGCCGAATTGAACTTGGGTTAGCTCGAGCTCAACTTGAAAATCCTTTCAAGTTTAGAAAAATGGCTCCGCTTAGTTTGAACCCAATCTTTGAACCAACCCAAATTGAGCTGGTTCGAGCCGTCTAGTGAGCTAGCTTGGCTCATGTTCAGCTCTAAGTTTGGCTAATGATTACAACAATAGCCAATTAGCTAGTATCTAAGCTCTGCAACCCTTGTTATGATTTTTTTTTAATCCACATTGTCCATCCATTTTTTCAGCTTATTTTAGGACATAAGGAAAGTGAGGTAGATCCAACTATTGGGAGGACCACATCACAGGTAACAGTGAGGATTGAACGCCTACTATTGAAAACTTTTTGTAGGCCACAGAAGTTTTCGATCAAGCTGATATTTGTGTTTTCATTTCATCCGTTATCAACCGGTTGGATAGCAAATAAACATTAGTGTGGGCCCTAGGAAGTTTTTAATGGTCAATGTTCCATCAACACCATATTTTTGCAGTGTGGTCCACCTGTGATTTGGATATGCCTCATTTTTAGGCTCATGCCCTAAAATAAGCTCGAATATGGATGAACGGCGTGGATAAAATATATACATCATGGTGGGGCCCACAGAACTTTGAAAAGGAGACTGACTGGAGTGCATTGATGATAGACTTTAGTCCATCGAAGGTCCTTTGGGTAAGTAAATGTGTTGGTCACGTGAATTGTAGTCCGTGGTTCATTCAATTCTCACTGTCTGTTGGCCACGGTACCAAAATCACGTTGATGATGGTGTTCCACATGTATGTGTTGGGTGCTTCGATTTGATCCAAAACAAGATGGGCGTAATCGAGATTGGGCGGATTTGAGAGCCGACTGACTTCTAAGATCTTGGATGATGCTAGATTTTCTTCTCTGAGAGCCCTCTTCTGAAGATCTGAGCATGGATTTGCTTCAGTTCTGCCATGTTTTTGCATGTTTCTAGCAAAGGAAGACAAGGGTTCTTGAGAATGAGTTTGCTGGCTATGGATTTGCTCATTTTCGCGCTCGAATTTGAAATGGTAACGTTTAAACGGAGAACAATGGTAATAGTTTACCACCATTTGTTACCTTGTGGTGCCTCATCCAATCGACCGTACATATGGCAGATATATGCATCAATCCAGGCTGTCCAAATCGTAGGACTCCTCGTGGATACTGTGTAGCCCAGAAACCACGCTGATTGAACAATCCTAACCTTCTGGTCGGTTGCTATTAAATGGATGGTTAAAAATAACGGTTACGGGCCCAGATTGAACGAAAGAATCAAGTGGTGATGATTGTTTGTTAAGTGTGAATTTTGGAAGAGGCCCAGGCGTTTCAAAAGCATATCTCAGGTTCGATTACTAAGGAGACACACTAATTACACCGGTGGCGAATGTGTGTGCGTTGCACAACTTACCTTACAGGTGGGTGCATCTCATGACTACCAAAAAAGTGTGAATTTTGAGATATGTTTGAGCGTGGATTGGGTACTACCATCACCGGGATGTTCATAGAGACAGACGGTAGTGATGTCAAAGGCTCTGCAAAGCACACCTTAATTTATATGTTTTATCTACTCTGCCCATCTATTTTGAAAGATCATTATAGGCCAAGAGCCCCAAAAGGAGGCAAATAGAAGGCTGAACCACAACACATGAAGTAGTAGGGATTTAAAGCCTACCATTGAAAACTTCTCGAAACAACGAAAGTTTTACATCAAGCTTATATTTATGTTTTCCCTTCATACAGGTCTACATGACATTATGAACAAGTTGTATGGCAAATAACCATCACGGTGGGCCTTAGGAAGTTTTCAACCGTGGGAGTTCAATCTCCACCACTTCATGTGGTGTGTGGTGAGGAAAAACGCCCACACATGTACAATGTAAATAAGGCCGAAACACAATAGAAAATGGCTAGACAAAAGTCAAAAGGGTCAATCCAAAACAAAAGACGAGGTATAAAGATTTACATGGTTCAACAATATGTCTACTCCATGGGCAATAACACAACTTTTTTCTTCACTAGAAATAAAGAAAAACAAAAATACAAGGCTTACCTTTCTTCCACCCATACAAAAACTATCTAGAAGATGAATACCTTAGAATAGAACTCTTTACAAAGTGCTCTTGTATATAGATCACACCATCTGAAAGAGCACGTTATAAAGCCTAAAGTAACGAAGCTTCACCGTACGTGAGGAGGTGGAGAGAGAGAGAGAGAGAGAGAGAGAGAGAGAGAGAGAGAGAATTCGTGTCACATTAGGAGACGTTTTCTACCGCGAGAATATTCTCTCACTTGAAGACTAGTTTCTCTAATAGTTAGAAAAACACTCTAAAAAACAACTGTCTAAACATGACCAAACCCTAAATAACAATAAGCCTAAGAGAACTCCTACATCAAACAAATTTCTCCCTTGCAATAAGCTTTGTCATCATGTATGTTACGTTGTCGTCCATTTGAATATTCTACAATGAAATATGATTGTTTTCCACCACGTCATGAACAAAGTAATACTAAGGGCCTGTTTGCTTTTCCTGGAAAATGAAAATATCTTGGAAATCACCCATTATTATTTCTTTACCTCGTTTGAAATTCGGTGTAATTCCTACCTTGAAAACCGGTCCAAAAGAAGTAGTTTAAAATTATGGGTCCCACCGTGATATATATGATATATCCGCTCCGTCCATTAGTTTTAATTGAATATTTTGAGACATGACCCAAAAAATGAGGCAGATCCAACATTCAAGTGGCCCACACCATAAGAAACAGTGTCAGTAAGAAGTTTTTAACAATAAGTGTTGGATTCCCTTTTTCCTAAGGCATGGTCCACACCAAAGCATTGGATTTGGCCCTTTTTTTGTCCATGCCCTATGTTTATTTGGCAAAACAGATGAATGGTGTGGATAAGCCAGATACATTACGGTGGGCCCCACCTATATTTCACTATTCTCCTTGATTTTAGCAATAAAAAAGTAAGGGGTTAAATCATACATTGGGAAAGGGGTAGTAAATACCCAGGAAATAATCATTATACATTTACATTGCATTTACCTGAGAAATCGAAAATCAAACAAGCCCTAAACATCGATATGCTTGGTCCAAGCATGAAATACTAAATTTTTAGCCAATTGTAACGTGCTCTGGTTGTCATAGTAGATCACTACCACTTTCTGTTTGAATTTCAATTCTTCCAGTAACTTTTTTAACTAAATAGCTTCTTTGCATGCTTGTGTAGCCGACATGTACTCTACCTCTGTAGTAGATAAGGCTACCACTGACTATAATCTTAACATCTAACTAACTACACTGTCGACCAATGAGAAAATATAACATATGACAGATCTTCTTTTATCATGATACTTGCATAATCTACATCTACAAATCCAACCAACTCTAAATTTTAGTTACTATAACAAATAATCGCCTCAAAAGTTACATTTAAGTAATAAAGATCCACTTCACAGCAGTCCAATGATTTCTCATTGGATTCGTCATATATTTACTAACAGCTCTCATTGCTTACGTAACGTTTAGCCTAATGGACACCATGGTAATTACATAAGACTCTTTACAGTCGATGAATATGGTACTTGAGATATATTTGTGATATTTTCCGCTACTATGCTAGGACATTAATATGAAGACAGCTTGCAATCAACAGGGAATGAAGTACTGACTGGGTTAGAATTCTGCATATTGAAGCGGCGTAAAAACCTTTTCAACGTAACATTTTTGGGTTATCCAAACTTTTATGTTCTTCTTGCCTTTAAGTACGGTCAACATGCAGAATTATTTCATATCAAATCCTTCATATGATTAACGACACACAAATCCTTCATATCAAATTTCCTAGCCAAACAAGCTTTTAATGTTGCAATATTATTTCTACTAGTATCTGCAACCAACATATCATTTACATATAATAACAAGATAATAAAGTTATCATTACCATAACTATGAACATATGCACAATGGTCTGCCTTACATCTTTGAAATTTCAAACTCACAATGAAGGAATCAAGCTGTTGTACTAATACCTTGGACTATGCTTTAAACCATAAAGCGATTTGTTAAGCTGATAAATTAGATTCTTCATATTTTCTTCAATAAAATTTTCGAGTTGAGTTATATAAATTTCTTTATCCAGATTCTCATATATAAAAGTAATTTTTACATCAACCTACTCTAGCTCTAAGTTAAGCGCCACTGCCATACTCAACAAAATATGAATAGTACTTCGAAGGAGAAATTGAGAGAAAATTTCATTAAAATAAATACCTGATTTTTTAGCATACTATTTTAGTACTAATCAGACTTTATATCTTTTGACATTCTCATTAGTATCCTTTTTCAGCTTGATCTAAAACTTTTGTAGTCCATTAATGGTCAATCACTACCTTTTCCTATGGTATGGTCCACTTGATAATTGTATCTACTTAATTTTTTAGATAATGCCCTAAAATGATATGGAAAAACGAACAGATTATGTGAATTCAGGATACATACATCAAGTTGGGCCCCACGGTAAGGGCTTTTATTGTCTTGGCTGAGTTCGAGTCTCACCTAATCTGCTCCCATTATTAAGATACCATGTGGGTACCAAAAGTTTATGACTTTATTACTTTTGAAGGAAAAACAATATATGATGGCACTTAGGTAACTGTTTGAAATTTGTGAGAAATTTTCTAGTAAAGATCTCTAATGACAACAAAAGGAATCCGATTATGTCAATATGAAAAGTAATGCTTAAGGTGGATTCCACTTTTAGTAGTCCTCTTTCCTATACAAACGAAAGTCTCTAATTCAATCTCCATCAGTCATCTTATATCTTTGGCCATAGATGCCAAGAATTGCAGATCTTGATTTTAATTGATTTAATAATTAGAGTGTGGAATCCATAGTTTTATTTACAATTCAAATAAAAGAAAAATGTTTTCTTTTTCTTGTGGATTGCGCCTCTCCAGACTGGCACTAAGGGCTTGTTTGGATACCACCAAATAAATTACTTTTTCTATTTATAGCAGTAGATAAGTAAGTTTTGTTTAAGATCGATTATAAGTAACTTTATTACTTAAAGTTAATTAATCACTTCATCTTAATAAGTAAAAACCAAGATAAGCTACTTAAGATATAAGTAGCTTTATCGCAAGTAACTTACAATCCAAACGCCCCCTACATGAACAAAACTACTTCCAATGAGCTCATTTTATTTCCCGAGCCCACATGCTGAAATAGCTCAAAGACCAGAATCACCCATGTTTTGAGTTCTATTATACAGGGGCATATTAAGGAACTTACACTGAAAGGATGATTTCTACCATTATGTGAGATGATTTTTGAACATTAGAAAAAATATTCTCAATGACCTACATTCAACTCCACAAATCCTCAGTCACAATTGTCACTTAAGCATGAATAGAAGACAATAGCTTGCTTATGACAGCGGCAAGAAGAATAACACTTCAAATTATTGGGCCATTACAGCATGTGGACCCCAATGGGAAGATATATATCATCTCTCTATCACAACTCAGGATGGGTATTGTGGGTTTATTGGGGCCCACATGCTGAGAGGGTCCAGTGATCCGAACCACACATGTTTTGGATTCTATCCCAAGTGAATCACAACAGATAATGGCAATCAATAAATAAAAAGAATAAAAAATCAGGCAGTATGGCTCCTAAGATGGTACACAAAATATATGAAGTAGAATGATGATTAAAACGAACTTTTCCAGCCATCCATTTGCTCTGCTTGAACTGTGAAATGGCCAAATTTCTAATGGTCCGTTTGGTTTGTACCAAATACCAAATGCCATGGAATTTCTTGAACTTTAATGATATCTGACACAATCACATGCACCCTAGGTCAGATCATCTAAACGGTGTGGTCCACCTTACACGTTTGCCGGGCAGACCGGGCTCTCACAAGAGTGGAATTAGTATGCAAGTCTAACTCAAATATAACTGCCCAAAGTGTGGGACCCAGTGCAAATGAGTCGGAACAAGCCCAAAAAATCAGATATATTAAATTATCCTAATCTAAGATGGACATTTGTTCATTAAATTCAGATTGTTCACCAGTTACGACATCAGCTTGGAGTAATTTTCGGTTTATGCCCCATCTGCAGCAGGGCATGAAATTTCAGCTGTGATTTTTGAGTGAAAACGCATACCGTGTGTACAATTAATAAGTGTATGAGTATGAACCATCACTCTCTGCCTGACTATCAAAGCTCTACAGAACATTTTGATTTAGATTGAAAACCAAGCGAAGAGGTGTAAAACATCAGCCAGAGCGTGTGGGGTTACTGTGGGGCCCACCTTGATGTATTTATCGTGTAACCAAGCCATCCATCTATTTTTCCAGATCATATTATGACATTATCCGAAAAATGAAACAGATCCAATTATCAAGTTGACCATACCATAGGAAACAGTGTTGATTGACCATTAATGGGCTACAAAAGTTTTGGATCAAGCTGATGAACCCCCCCACCCCCACCCCCACCCCCACCCCCCCCCCCCCCCCTCAATCTAGGCTTTTGTGACCTTATCAACAGATTTGATGGTAAATAAACACTACAGAAACATAAATATGTGCCCAAAGATGTTTTTAGTGGTAGGACGATCAATCACCAATCACCACTGTTTCTAATGGCCTGCTTCATTTTTTGTATAATGCCCAAGAATGACATGGAAAAACGGATGATAAATAATACATAAATCAAGGTGGGCCCCACGGTAACCCCCACCGCACCAATTTGGCTGAGGCCAGGTCTCACCTAATCCGCCCGTTCTCAACATCAGCCATAGCTAATAGTGTCACTTTTGGTCAGGACCTGTTTGGAAGCAGGAAACTATTTTGTGGAAAACAATTTTCCACAGAAATGTGTAGAAAAAAATTTCCTTGGAACCATCGGTCTCTCTCATCTCAAAGTTGGCACCACATCATGGACGGTTCAAAAAACTATCTCCATTATAATCAATATGGCTCCTTTATACATAGAAAACACGTTTCCATGAGCTTTCCAACATAATCATTTCCTGGTTCCCAAACGAAATAAAAGGAGACCACAAATGGAGTGGACTGTACTTGCAACCTTCTCACCACCATAGATGCAGTGGGGAGATGGTGAATCGGGACCACTCATCTAGAAGTCCCTATCATGGATGGAGAATCCTGTGAGGTGGGACCTACCTGTAAGTTTAGCCAGCCTAAACTCCACCTGGTTCAGACCAAGCACTGCATTTATTCCATAACTCACTAAGTATGATATCATGCAATGCTCAGCCCGAAGCACATGTACATTCAGTCCTGGCTATAGCATTTTACCGTAAGCAGGGTCCAGCAAATGGTTCTATAAATGGAAAATAAGAACAAAAACAGTTCTGACAACTCCAGCCATCCGATTAGGGGGCCTTTTCCAGTGGCAAATACACCCATTACACCCATTGGCCATGTTCCCTCTAACCATACTTCTTTTGCACGGGCAGAATTCTGCACCACCACCCCATCTAAACATATGAAAAAATAACCGAAAAGAATGCAAGTTATCAAGTCCCATGGAGGCCGGGATCAAAAGATATCAACATGAAGGCTGTCATACTTTCTTTGGATGGGGAATAAGAGACATATATACTAGAAGATATATGAAGAGAAGGTGATCACGTGTAATCCGAAAAACTATCCATCAAACTAACCAAAAGGGTTCTCTCTCAACGATAAATAGCCACTAGATATTGTGAAAACCCTATCTTTCTAAAGTAAGCACAAATTATTTCAAAATCCACAGCACTCTCAAAATTCATCCACTGTTCCTTTCCTGTTCCGCCAAACACACAGAGAGAGAGAGAGAGAGAGAGAGAGAGAGACTTCTCACCATCTATTACTGGGTGGCTTTACTTTGTAGATGCGAACTATCCAGTTAGACGTCGTAAATGCTTCTTCCAAGTACTCAAGCTTAACGTCCTTATTTCCAATTTCAACCCCCCTGGCACGATCATACCTGCCACCACCCATCAAGAAAATCAGTATGGAGCCCCTATTGGTTTTGTTTTGGAGGCTTTTAACTATCAGAATTGCCAAAAGAATACCCGCCAAAACCTGACCGACCATCAGTGATCCCATACATATACACATCGGCATGCATGCAATAAATAGAAATGTATTAGTTTTTTTCTCTCTTTCAATAGGATGGTGATATTTGCATAGTTCACCGAGACCTTAACCCAACTACTTGGGGTCATCTACACAAATCCTATTCTGCCATTTCACTCTATCAAGGATCACATCCTCAGTTCAACCACAAGGGGCTGCTTCGATTTGGGCAAAGTTGTCCTGACTAGTAGTCATGGACATGGTTTGCCAACCTCATGCACGGGAACCAATGCACATTTGAACAAGTAATCATGGATACGTAATCATTAGACCATAGATTGGGTGTGGAGAGGTAGTACTTGTCAATGACACATTATAGTTTCAGTGCACATGGATATCATATTTGTCCGTGCACAAGCATAACATGTTTCAATGTGCCATGTGGGCAACTATGAAAGTTTTAGCATCCTACATGCGCATGTGTGCTATAATCAATCTTTAAGTACTAAAAAACGTGGAACATGTGTAAGTGTGCCACCAACCAAATTTTAATTTCCCCATGTACCAAAATCTATCCTGTACATTTAAAAAAATAAAATAATATCTGTCAATGATCCAGGGTGTGTAACAAACAAGGGCAGAACAACTACTCACAACATGTCCATGACCAAAACTATGAGATGAATCCCTTATAAAAGTTCCCTGGTATCAACGATACCATCGATAATATCTTAATACCAGTGATAATATCCCCGATACCAGGGAAACATATGCAAATAAGCAAAAAGTGGGAAAAAAAAAAATCTGAAATCCAAAAAATCTCCCTTTTTTTTTTATGGTTCCTTGATGAAAATTTTTTACTGAATAGAAGTTTGGATTTGGAGAGAAATCTTGACTAGAAACAAAGACGGCTGGGAACTCTTAAGGCAACAAAAATCCATAAGAAGTTCGTTTTTCCCCCCTTCAAATGTTAGCATGAATTGTAATAGAAATTCATGTCTATGCATGATTCTCGTGCATTGACATGAATTTGTAGCGAAAAAATTAACATCAGGTGAAAAAGGGGGAAATTGGGAAAATCCTATTTTCTTCCCTGTTAATTAATATGGAAATTTCATATATTAATGTGTTAGCCAAATCTATTGATTAGCAAATTGTATAACTTTATGTTATACTGATTTTTTTCCGACAATACATGGTTAGGCCCCTAAAAATGGAAATTTATTATGGACAGTTGTTTTTTTACAATATTTTGATCCCTACATATAAAACATGTGCCTTTTAACATCTCCTGAAGTTTCACTAAAAAATTCCACCTTTTTCACAACATTTCCCCGATGTTTCTCTAAAATAGCAATATTTTTCCAAATATCAGCAAAATATCGATATATGATTCCATATCCTCAGTCACTGATACATGTAACAATACCAATACTCTGAACACTGCTCACTGTTCCTATTCATTCCCTTGAATGCATTCATTTTTAATTCTATCATTCCTTACCTTGCCAGCCATCCATCTCAACATCCTTTCATTTCAGCAACACATCCTACAAACATGTTGTTCGTTGACTGCCCAGCCCAAGATTCTATCCCCCAGAGCATGGCTGGTCTTATAGCTGTCTTATAAAATCTCCCCTTCAGTTTAATTAGTATGTGGCAATCACATAGAATTCCACAGGCGCATCTCCACTTCAGACACCCAGTTCTAATTCTATGAGCTAAATCCTTCTCAATCTCTCCGCTCCCATGAATGATCAACCCAAGATATTGAAAATGATAATGACTTACAAAAGACTTGAATCTAGGATGATAGCATGACTCTTTTACTTGCTTACTGGTGAGCAACCACCAACTCACACACAGGCATTTGGGTTTATATGTATATGCATCTACACACGTGTATGCAATATGTTCAACGTGCATGTTTCCCAAAATTATCTGTTCTTCAACTGCATGTGGGCAAAGAGTGACTTACCCAGGAGGTTTACCATACTCTGTGGTCAGCTCTCCAAATCGGTAGTAAGAAAGCTTGTACCTATTCACCATCAGACATTGAATTCATTAAAGGAAGCAACCAGGCATAAAAGGAAAAAAGAAAAAAGAAAAAGAGGGGATGCAATTAATATTAATAGGGTATTTTTGAAAAGAATGTCAATAGCATATTACTGCAATTCATTTAAAAAGAATACAACTAATATTAGTAGTGCATTTATTGTGTTCCGATATTAAATATGTCAGCTGGAAGATGCTTTTACTACCAAGTATACAAGGGAAACAGGAAATGAAGAAAAAACCTGCTGAAATTGTAGGAGTAACAAAGGCTGTCAAAGTAATCTTTTTAAATCAATGAACACAATCCCACTTTTCTTAAGATAGTGTCTTTCCATAGAGTTAGGTTGATAAATTAAATTAGCCAGAGGTTGGAAACTCACATGAGACAGTTCAACATTTTTGGTGCTGCCCCTTTGTCAACACGATACTCGCCATTCACAAGGTAGTCGGGTTCCTTAATTACAGGAAAAACTCCCCCTCCAATGCGGACCATCCACAAGAACCTAGTATAACATATCACGTTTCATCATAAAAAGAGAGAACACACATTCAGACTAAAATCGAAAAGGCTAGTAAATTTGCAAAGGCAAACCATCAATCCAAATTCTATATCAGAGAAAATTGATTTACAATCCAAATTTAGGCCAACCTGAAAATGGTGTCCAAACAATGCTTCAACCACCCAGAATGAGAATGCAATAATAACAAGTCTGATGCAAGTGTGATTAAATTCTCATTTTGCGGTGGCCCGTGAGTGTGGGTTTTGCGGACAGCAAGTGCTTAGACTTTTATGTCATTACATTGTCTGCATGGGTACGTCCAAACAGGCTCAAAGAATACATAGAGGATTTTTGTACGAGGCGGTAGGAAAAGATTGCATGCTTACTTGTTAATGTCATCAGAAGAATAACCAGTGACACCTCCAAATACAACAAGCACATAATCCACATCCAGTGACTGCATTATCTCGTATGCTTCATGTTCATATGATGACATTGCACGTCCAACAGTAGCAATGTGCGTATTATTCCAAGTGTTATTATCTACAATCACAGTTCTGTTTCCCATGGCCGTGATCTGGTATCCGTAGTCCCACCAGGACATCACCTTCGCATCTGGAGGAGTATTCTGACGAAGCCAATAATATGCTTCGCGATAGTCATCAAAGATCACCCTTCCACCATAGGCACCCCTTGCAGCCAAGACAATTGAGGGGGAAGAGTATGCCTCTGATGTGACCCAGGTGCAATGTGTAGCATATCTACTAAGCAAATAGAAAGCACCTAGAAGCAAAGCAATAGCACCGTTTCTTTGGAAAGGTAGAGATTGATCAAGTGAAGCCTGTCATTAAGAATTTTAATTCATTAATAAAAACTCAAAGATTGTTATCCTCATAAGTGAGATATGCACATAAAAAAAACGTGGCAATGGCATCCAATTGGATCAATTCTAATGCATTTGATGGCTTATCAAGATGCTACAGAAGTAACTCTACATCCAAAAAAGAGCTATAACCCATAAGATTGGTGCATGTTTTCCTTAGCAGCCGTGTCAATGTCGGACACATCTGACACCGACGCGCACAGCACCGCACATTTCTAAACAGTGGAATTTCCCAATAACACAGGAGAAGTAAATGTGGTAACTATGAAGTGAAGCTTGCTACTTTGTAAAAAGTGCTCATTGCCATGCTAAGAAATAAGAACTTTGTGATTTTTAGCAAACTGCTATAATTATAGCAGCTCTTTCGCATGTTCTTATTTAGTACTAAACAAACCTGCAGAACATTCCTCTCTTAGCTTTTAGGAGTTGTTTTTATGCCACTCTCATGAACTGTCACTGCTAATTACAGGCACACAATATTTTTTTTCTTCTAATTAAGCATGTCTACATTTTAGTAGGAGCTATAAATTGCAGACAGCGTGTGGTTGATACTTAATCTACTCAAATCATGGGCTAACACGTACTAAATGAGTAAACTGAAGACCTTTCAAGGTAACCAAATGGTATCTTTCTCAACGACATAGATCAAGAAATTCATCCATCTTCCAGAAAAGACCAGAATGTAATGAAAGTTCTTCAGAATTAGAGATGCTCAACAACGATGTAGGGAACACGTGGTCGTGTTCAATATGATTGGTCAAGGACTAAAAGTTGAGGTAAAAAGCAAGTTGAGAAATTTAGAGACAGGAGATGCAAAAAATGTATAAGAAACAAAAGGCCAACATTATTATGAATGGTGGCAGAGACAAAAATAAAAAAAAAAGAACCTGGTAGACTTTTTAAGTGAAAATAATAAAAATGAAATCACGCAATTTCTGAAATTGAACCCTCTTCATTCTTTAGGGCTGAAACTTGGACTCCGGCCAACCCAGACATGAGTTCAGGTCATGTTGTCAAGGTCCTCGTTTTGGTTCTTGAAATCAGGTTGGGTTCAGATTGAGCAAATTCGGGTCAGGGTTGGGAATGATCACATGTATTTGGCGGCCCTGTTTGGGGCAGTTGGGCTGGATCGAGTATAGAGGAATTCGGATTGGGCACCTCAGCTTTGCAGGTTGGGTTTGGGTTAAACCTCATGTTGACTGAGTTGAACCCCTTTTCCCAATGATCCAGCACAAGAAAATTCAAATTGAAAAAACAAATGTCAAACATTACCCAAATTTTCTAAGGTTCTTGATGGGAAAAGTTCCAGAAAGAAAAATTATAAGCAAACAATTTTTCTTTTCTTTTTTTTTATAATATTCAAACAGACAGATAGTGCAAACACAAACACCTAAGTATCAGAAAATTAACTGCAAGGACAAACATGAATCCCTCACCTTAGCGGAAGTCTTTAGGCTAGTCGTTCCCTTGCTAGAACTTGTATGACTAGCCTTGCTCTTTGAGCGTATCAATGATGTTAAATTTTTTATAGTCGCAGATACTGCAATAGCACTGATAAGGCATACGGCAGGTGTAGCAACAAGAATCAATCGAACCATCACACCAGCAAAATACAAGCTCGTGAGGCCATACATAACAATGAAAATTGTGGCATCAGACAACCGCTTAAAGCAGAAGTACAGGCCTGCTGGGAAAAGAAAAAGCAGGATGTGGTAGTCAAACATGAAAGACGACCATGCTGTAGGTTGATGCTCAGAGACAGAAGCAATGATGGGAATATGATCCTTTGCATATGTTGGATCAAGCAAGGAATAAAACCGGCCTGTCCATGGAGAGATGTAGCCAGATGCCATACCAACTCCTAGTGCAAGAGCACCGACGCTCGCTGCACAGGTCACAGTAATTCTCAAGAAGGCTTCAAATAGTTTTGGGTCATTTAGCGAGTGCTTAACCCAATCTAAAAAGTAAAACACCTGCAAAGAGAATCTCATGTTAGACAGGAAATTATCTCTTTATACAACTCTCAAATGTGGAAAAAACATCTTGTCCAGAAAAGCTTCAGGGTACAAGAAAGGAAAACTGCATACAGAAGCATATACTAGACTTGCATGGGGAAAACATTCGCCATCCACACAGGAAGCATAAATTTCAAAAGCTAGATCCCAATGAAGATAACATTTCCATGTTAGTTGATACAAAAAATCCAAAACATATAGATATAATGGTAGCACCTGAAACCTTGTGGTATAATGAACTAAGATACTCTCAATCACAAGTGAGATTTGCTCTAAGAATTTAAAATGATGGAGAAAAACAACCACAGCTTTTTACCATAAGTTTTTTTCATACAAAGTTTAGGGCAAGTGAATGGTGACTTTAATCAAATTATAAGTGACATGGCTTCACTCTTCAGGACAAGAAACAATTATTGAATTGCCAGATTGGGAATCAAATGCCATTGTTCTATTTTGCTGCTTCAATGTTCGCTGCAGCTATTACATTGTATACTCTCTTCCACTAAATTGTCTATCATCTATAAATGAGAATAATAGAAAATAATCACCCACGTTTGAGTTAGCTTATTTATTCTGATGTTAGGAACACATTAATGCTTCCTCCCTTCCAGACATGCAGTGTATCATTGTAGCCAGTGTTTGCATTATCTCCGATATTCTCAAAATATCCCCGATATTATCTCTATTTCTAGCTCAGCGACACCGATAACACTGGTAGCAATACCGATAACACTGATAGTATTAAAAATTCTTGATATCGGTGATGTATCAGTAAATATTGCCAATGTATCGATATCGTCAATATTTTCAATTGTGTAAATTCCAGACGTCGTTTGTATTGTCAATACATTGATCCCCTCAGTGTATCGCCAATATTTTTTACTGTGTAAATTCCAAGTGTCACTTGTATCGTCAATTTATTTGCAGTATTTCGATAATATCACCAATGTATCGATAATATCACCAAAAATCTATATATTTAAAAAACTCCCATTTCATATTTTTTATGGGTGCATGGTTGTATGCAGCACTCAATTTGTTGATGATAACATTGATAATATCACAATATTATCATTATCGCAACATGACAATAACGAGACCACAATCTTTAGCTTCTTTTCTAGTTGTTAATGATTTGTTTGGATATTTCATATGTTGCCGATATTTTGAAATATCAATGGATGTTTGAATGGAAGTTCAGATTTTGGATGGATGAGATGATTGGACTGACTTCTTACTGTAGTATATGCTTTTAGGCCCCCATTAAATAGAAACCTATTATGTATGCATTCTTTATGCAAATTTTTTATTCCTAAATATGTAACTATGTGTATTTTATCAACTCCTGAGGTTTCATTGAAAAATTCCACTGTTTTTCCCATTTTCCCCGCATTTCCGGTTATCAACGATATTATCAGCGATATCGATATTGTTTCCGTATCCCCAACTAGCGAAACTTGTAACGATACCGAAACTTCGAACACTGATTGTAGCTAATGCTTAAGGTTGATATGAATATATTTTCCTTAAACTACGACTTGTGTTCTATTAATTTCAGCTATCCAACAAGAAATGAAGTTCGGAGGAAATATAGTGTCCTGGTTCATTAAAATGTGCATCGTGTGCCAACACACCATTTTATACAAACAGGGCCTATGGTTCTTTGATGCAAACCATTGATCTGATGGATCCTGATTGATGAGGGTTTCCCTAAATATCCCCAGATTACAGCTTCCTGACCTTTTGACTAGCAGCTTAAAATAGATATTTAAGGAAAAAAAAAATATGGCAATTGAGGCGTGCATGTGCCCACTTGGTGGTAGTAGGTGCCACATGTCTGTGGATATCCTTGACAGGGCTAGCCCTTGCTGCAAAAGGGGCATGCAAAAACTTCGTCACTTACACGCTCTGTCGCCTATGCCTAATAGCCTCTGACAGAGCCTAAGCTTTGCCACTTAAGGAACCATGACCCTTTCCATGCCACAGCAGCATGTATGCATGAATCAAGCCCACTTCTTTGAAGAAGTTCATAAAAGCCACTCCTCATTCTGTTCCTTCACAAGGGCAACCACTTGCAGCCTCAATTAGGAGTTAACATATCAGATAAGCATTAGTCATATAGGTTGAGCAAACTCTTTTCAAGGGTTTACTTCCAAAAGCCATGGCAGAAGTGCTCTAACCATTAAGAAAAGTCCTGTGGCACAAGGACAGTTGGTATAAGCGAACAAAGGGCTGCAACTTCAGCATGTTGGCTCTGGCTCCATGATCAAATCCAACAGGACTCTGCCAGCAAGAGTCAACAAGAGTTTGCCATGTGCACTCCTGTTTCGTGACTTGGACACTGGGGGTCCACTACCAAAGCTCTATATGCATGGACCTGTTCTCTTCTCTGTCACTGCTGACAATTTCATCTCCCTTCCTCTCCCTGGAGTCCTCCAATGGGTTAGACCCCTTCCCATTTCTCTTGTGCTTTGCTACACACAGCTTATTTTCGACATGACCCTCATCCTCTCTTTTATCTCTCCTCCGAGAGAGATCAAGAAGTCTTAGCCACAGTGAGAGGCTTTATTACCCCCGTGTCATCTGCAACTCTGCAACTGCCTAATCTACCACATAGGGGTAAAGAGGATCCCTTCGGACCCAAGGTACTCATCATCCAATCAGGGAATGATGGAAGGCTCGCCACCAAGACTGAGGAAATGCCCATCCATTCCATGCTGAGGAGTTCTCTGCCTGACTCAAAGAAACATTCAAGGTTCCCCTTTACTCCATGCACTGATAATGTATGGGTTTCACGGATGGTCCATATCTGGAATGCGACAGGAGCATCACTGCACCCATCATGGCAGGATATCCTGAACAGGGATGATCCTGCACACCACCTTGATGTCCTCACGGAGTGCCACCATGCACCCAAGTATAACAGGAAACCCATCTTTCAGTTCTTGCTTCTTTTGATTGTCAGGAAAAGGCTCTTTCTTGAATGCACCGAAGCACCCCATCAGATGTCAACTATGACATTACCAATATGACATGGGTTTCAAACTTGGGCTCATACTCCGACAGAAGTGCAACCCATGCCATTCTCTCTTTAAGGCCCAAACCCATATCATCAAGGACATAACTTTCACATCCCTTGATGAGGACGTGAAGGAAGGAGAGCTTCCTTCGTCTCTCCCCAACAGAGAGCCCTTTGCCGGAATGTCAGACCTGGCATTCTCTTCTGAGCAGGGGTCCTCTCTCTTGACAAGTCTCAGTGGCTGTCAACCTGAGTGTTAGCACTAAAACTCCTTGGGCTTGACCCAGGTCCGTAAGGGGCTGTTTGGCACCATGGAAACGGTGGTAAAGGCAAAAAGGGGTCATTTGGCAGCATGGATTCCATGTGAATTGGAATCCAAATCACAATTACCATAGAATCTATGTGAATTGGAATCATTGATTGTGTTTGGCACTATGCATATGGATTCCATGTGAATCCAAAATTTGTGTTTGGCACATTTCTATACGCATGGTATGTATGGATGCAGGACGGCCTAATTATGATGCATGCTTATGAACACATATAATCCAGCGGTAATAAAAGACAATAATAATCTAAAATTCAACATCACTCATCATAAACTAAGAAAACCACAAAGATACATGCAATAGAGCGGGCCATCATCACAACCACGAAGTGTAGAGTTCAATTATAGCTCAGGTTGGATCCGGCGAGGGATGGAGCCTCCCGATTTTGCATGGTCATCACCCATTTGCTTAATGGGAATCACTAATCTGAAAGATCAAAGGATTTCTCGGATGAGGGATTTGAAAATCTGAGGAACTAGGATTTGCATCAATTCTCAGATTTTAGGTTGTGGGAAGTAACAAAAATAGAGATTTAGAATGATGAGAAAAGATGATAGATTACCTGGAAGAAGGTTCGAGGTACAAAAGAAGAAAAGAGAAGAAGAAGATCGGAAAAGAAGATGAGGTTCCAAGAGAGAGAGAGAGAGAGAGAGAGAGAGAGGAGGCAACCAAAAGGCTTGCTTTTCATCAATCAACAACTAATGAAAAAGGTTTAGGGCAACACCCTTATAAAATTCGGAATTAACATAATTACCAAATTACCCCTACTAACAAAATTTAAAAAAAAAAGACATTCACACGAAAAAACGTGCACACACTGACCCAAAACTTAAGTAAAAATGTATATAATAAACGCAAATTTAAGATGCCCGATGGCCTCCGTTGATGGCACGATGAAAGTGGGCTACGACGAACCAACGGTGCGATCACATCATTATCGCGATCCAACAGTTCAATCATCTCCTCCGAGCAACTTACACTTATCCTCCCAATGTGGGGTCTTCTCAAATGTCTCGAACCACATATGTAAGGTCTTCGATGCTCCTCAAGTCCTCAAGTCTTCGTCACTCGCCTCCTACGCCGATAAACCCTAAAGGGCTTGATGTCCGCATCATGTATTTTACCAATTCTTACTAGTGGCCCACGATAAGGTTTATGTGAAATCCACCCCAATCACCAGGTGTGTTACTCAATTTTAGCCATAAGGCCCAAAGTCAGCTCGATCCATGATTAAAGTGGACCATATGATCGCAAACAATATACAAGGCATCCCTCTCCCAACTATTTCCCTTCATATGGCCCACCTGAATCACAAACTAGGACGAATTTTTGTATCTAAGGTTAAATTGAGGTGACAAACTTAGTGATCAGGGTGGATTTCACGCAACTATCATGGTGGGTCCCACCAATTCTTGAAGTCAACTTTAGACATTTTCATGCATAAGTTGTGACGTCAACTCATCTAGGCCTTAAAAAAATTGTTGAGATGGTCCACTATGATGTTTATATAAAATCCACCGCGATCACTATGTGCGTCACACAATTTTAGGCACAAAGCTAACTTCATGCACAAGTTGTGACATCAACTCATCCAGGTCTTAAAAACATAGTCGAGATGCCCTACCAAGACGTTTATATAAAATTCACCTCGATCACCAGGTGCATCACTCAATTTTAGCCGTAGAGCCCAAATATCATCCGTCTGTGATTTAGGTGAACCATACGATTGGAAACTATATACAAAGCATACCTCTTCCAACTATTTCCTTTCGTATGGCCCACACGAATCACGAACAAAGCTAATTTTTAGGTCCTACAAGCTACAGCTAAAACAGGGTGACACACTGGTGATCAGGGTGGATTTCACATAAACATTAAGGTGAGGCGCACCAATTCTGAAGTTAACTACTCATGAAGAAGCCATGACGTAAACCAACCTAGGTCTTGAAAATGTTGTGGGACATGTCCCACTATGATGTTTATGTAAAATCAACCCCAATCATTAGGTATGCCACTTAAATTTTAGTTGTATGGCCCAAATCATAGACCGGGTTGATTTTTGGGCTCTACGGTTAAATTGAGGTGATGTACTTAGTGATTGGGGTGGATTTCACGTAAGCATAACTGATTCGCTGTGAAACCCACCAATTGATGAAGCAAAGCCACAGTTCATTTTGGTGCTTACGCCATCCATGGTAATGGGGCTTGAAAACACACTCCTAGCCAAGGAACTCAAAACAGGTGAAGTGACGATAAATGGAATCAATTTACCACCATTGTACGACTTCCCCAAACACACTTAACGGTCGTTTGGCACCATGAAAACAGTGGTAAAGGGTAGTAATAGGTGGAAAAAGTAAAAGGTGCGTTTGGGGAGTCGTATAGTGGTGGTTAATGGATCCATTTAGCACTATTTCACCCATTTTGAATTTCTTGGCTAGAGGTGTGTTTTCAAGCTGCATTACCATGGATGATGTAAGCACCAAAATGAACAGTGGCCTTGCTTCAAGAATTGGTGGGTCCCACTGTGATGTTTACGTGAAATCCACCCCGATCACAAAGTGTATCACCTCAATTTAACCATAGGGCCCAAAAATCAACCCGGTCAATGATTTAGGTGGGCCATATGAAGGGAAAATCTGGGAGAGGGACAACCACGCTTATTTTTTAAGGCTCATTGTGATGATTATATGAAATCCACTCCAACCGTTAGATACAAAGCTAAAACGTAGGCCTAGGGACCAAAAAGCAAGCACATCCTTAATTCTTATGGGTCATACGAAAGGAACCAGTTTGGAGGGTGAGGGTTATTGTTTCCCTTCGTATGGCCCACCTGAATCATAGACTTGGCTGATATTTGGGCCCAACGGCTAAAATTAAGTAACACACCTTAATCATAGAGTTGGCCCAACCATTAGATACAAAGCTAAAACGTAGGCCTAGGGACCAAAAAGCAAGCACATCCTTAATTCTTATGGGTCATACGAAAGGAACCAGTTTGGAGGGTGAGGGTTACTGTTTCCCTTCGTATGGCCCACCTGAATCATAGACTTGGCTGATATTTGGGCCCAACAGCTAAAATTAAGTAACACACCTTGTGATTGAGGTGGATTTTACATAAACATCATAGTGAGACATGTCCCACAACATTTTCAAGGCCTAGGTCAGTTCACGTCTGCATGAAAATGGTTCTAGTTAACTTCAAGAATTGGTGTGCCTCACCTTATTGTTTTACACGAAATCCGCCCTAATCACCAATTGCGTCACCCCCATTTTATCCATAAGACCCGAAAATTAGTTGAGTCCATGATTCAGGTGGGCCATACGAGGGAAACAATTGGAAGAGGTATGTCCTACATATTGTTTCAAATCCTATGGTCCACCTAAATCACAGATTGAGCTGATATTTGGGCCCTACGGCCAAAATTGAGTGACACACCTGGTGGATTTCATATAACATCACGGTGGACCATCTCGATGATTTTTTTAAGGCCTGGATGAGTTGATGTCACGACTTGTGCATGAAAATGTCTAAAGTTCGACTTCAAGAATTGGTGGGCCCCACCATGATGTTTACGTGAAATTCACCCCGATCACTAAGTTTGTCACCTCAATTTAACCACAGATCCCAAAAAATAGCCTAGTTCGTGATTCAAGTAGACCATAACAAGGGAAACAATTGGGAGAAGAATGCCCTGTATATTGTTTCCATCGTATGGTCCACCTGAATCACAAATTGAGTTGACTGTTGGGCCCTACGACTAAAATGGAGTGACACAGCTAGTGATTGGGGTGGATTTCACATAAACCTTAAAATGAGCCACTAGTGAAAATTAGTAAAATACATGTCATGCATGTAGAAAGGTGCCAAACACAAATTTTGGATTCACATGAAATCCACATGCATAATGTCAAACACAATTGAGGATTCCAATTCACATAGATTCCATGATAATTATGATTTGGATTCCAATTCACATGGAATCCATGTTATCAAACGACCCTAAGATTGCATTGAACACTCTTTTCATTCTAAGATCCACTACTCGTATTATGGTTAATCCCTGAACCAAGTAAGAGTGCACCTTGTTGCACTTATTCAACTTTGGGCTAACCCAAATTGCCACACCACGTCCACCTCTTAATGCGATTCAGAAAGAGAGGATGCTCATTCCCTTCTTTTAGCTCTCTCCAACATAAAGTGCCAATAAAAAATAAATAAATAAAATAATAATAATAATAATAATAAAACCCTAGTAGAATGTCTGACACCCACTTTCAAGTACTCTTATACTCTAAATCCCACCTCGAGGCTACCCTTGATGGGTCCACCTCAGAGCTCTTGGTAAATTGTTAACTGTCATTTTTCAATTGACACACCCATCCATCTTGTAAGTCTCACTAGGCTTAGTGTACACTGAAGACTATTGTGTTCACATCTAAAGTCCTTTTGCACTCTAGCAAAGTGTTAGCCTCACACTCACCTCTTCTACAACCCCTTACCCAGAGAACATCCCACAAGAATGTCAGCACTAACATTCACATGAACTAGAAGCCACCTTAGGAGCATCCATTGGGCCCTTCACTAGGTGCTGCCAAAATGCCAATAAGTCAGGTGTCCTCTACCACTTGACCCTTGAATAAAGTCACTCGAGTATCGACAATTTATCACTATGAATATCATTGCTCTAGACCGGAGCTCCTTAAATAAATAATAAATAAAGTATCGGCGTATACTTTTTTCATGTGTTGTTTTATCATATACATAGTGTTTAAGTCAAGGTATTCCATATCAGTAACGGTGGCCATAATGGTCACCACCGTTACCAATATAGGTATCGTTCATAATGGTCAATACGGGGGCGTAACGACTATTACGACCCTCATAACGGTTCAAAAAAAAAAATTTGCTCAAAAAATTCTATAAAAAAAATCTACAAAATCTAGAATAATGTAAACATTTCAAATCTGTATTCATTTTTTTTGTTTTGAACATGTTTATGATAGCGTAACTGTCTACTCTTTGATGAGAGTGTTGTATTTGGGTTGTCTGGTGAATTTATGAACATGGTTGTGTCTCTAATGCAATCTAGCATTAGAATTATAAATCAGGAAAAAAAAAAAATAAAGCATATATACCACTTTTTTATTTTTTGGAAAAAAATGCTGCACCGCCCCCCCCCCCCCCCCCAAAGCTTCTATTCACCCAAATTGCTTTAATCTTCTATTCTAATCCTAAAAACTATAGTACGAGTAGTCAAAATCTATTGTAGAATGATGTAGGAAAGTTTTTGGAATGAGAAAAGTGGGAAAATGAGAAAAAATGGATTTACATAGAAAAAAGCAGTGGCTGTTTTTCGACCATTATGGGGGTAACGATTGTTATGCCCCATAACCATTACGGACCCTGTAACGGCTGATTTGGTAAAAAAAAAACCCCTAATTGTCTTGTTTCACCCCCTTTATCGCGCAACGGTTACGATCGTTACCTATATGTATTGGCCTTTACGACCGTATCATAATGGATACAGAACACCTTGGTTTAAGTTGTCGGCGAGAATTTGATTTCTTTCTTCTTCTACTCTTCTAAGATTACAATGTTGGACTTCTTAAAAGCAATTTGAGCTTCCATTGCGTGGTACCAAACAAGAGATTGAAGACAAAGTTGGGGTTTCAGCCTTTCATTGGTCCAATTTGAGTAAAAGACGTTTCGGGTAACTTTTCATCATCACTGGTCCATTTCTTCATATAGTGGATGTACAGTTTTCTTCATTTGAATGCCTTCAACATCTACATGTATTCGATCAAAGGAACCCATTTGGAACAGTCTCATATAAGAGGTACCAAGGATATGTATATGATTGGGTTCGGAGCCTTGCCTGTTGGTAGACTTTGCGGAGTTTCAACAGGGGGTCTTGGTTTCGAAACCCATTAAGTGGTGAAAACCCACGCTGCTGACTGCACCAGTGGGTGCGTTGCGCGACTAACTGGGTAGGTGGGTTGCATGACTGACCCAAAAAAAAAAGAAAATTTATATGTATATGATTAGTAATTCTTGCAACCAGTCAAGGGAACGATTTATTGATGAAATCAATATCTTGTTTGTGTTGAATAATTTCATTACACTATCATGGCCTAAGTGCTTTCCCAAGAGTAATCGGTGAAGCACTCATAGTCTGGACGAAGACGAGTCAGCATGTCCCTCAAGTGCAAACACCAAGTGTTGTGCACTAAACCTAAGATGCAATAGAGACACGAGAGTGCAAGAATGTTCCTGTTACTCAAGAGCACCAAAGCTTACTAGTCTTTGACAGTTACAAGGATGGTTAAAAATAAGGACCCTCCCTCCTTAAATCTAAGAACATTCAAGACTCCATTGGAGACTAAGATTGGCACCATGCTACAATCATCCAATGGTCAGGAAAACTCTGGAAACCACTTAGACTATTCTACACTATCTCTATAAAACCCACTAAAGAACTTTAGAACATTCCAAAGATATCTAAACTACTCTTCACATATTTACTATTGTCTAGAAGTAACTACATTTCTTTGCTCATTTTTTTACAAGTCTTCTAATAAAATTTTGTTGCTTCTCACAAAAAAAAAAACCCTACATTTCTCTACACCGTGTACATTCTGTCTAGAGTACAAGTAGTGTCAAAGTCCCTTGAAAAGCCCGTTGAATGTCTGATTTGTGAAAACACACCCCAAAGTCCTGGATGAGGTAAAAGAATACATCAAGTAATGAATGAAGTTAAAATAGAAGAAAGATGGTAGGAAAATGGTTTTCAAGGATAATATATTTGTTTTCAATGATAAAGACGAAGAAGAAGATGATGATCATGATGGTAAAGAAATTCAGTTGAAGGAGGAGGAGGAAGAGGAGGAGGAAGAGAAACAGTTTGCCAATACACAGGCAGAAATATCATTTGGCACTGCTTATTAAAAAAGCTTCAAGGAATCTATTGAACCTATAGTGCAATTCAGACCAGGGATGAAAGCTCTGAATTATCATGAGCTATAAGTACCTCTTTAAAAGAAAGAAGGAAGGGGTAAAGCACACAGAAGATCTTTCGATGACGTACAGGAGGCATGGACAATTTTTATTTATTTATTTATTTTTTTGAGAGAGATGGCATGGACAAATTATATGGGTATAATTTTCTGAGACAAATGGGCACACAGAGATATGGGAGAGTGTTGAATCAATTTTTTGGTAAATTGCTTGATTGAAACTATATTTTTGGACACCTGCCACTCGCTGCATTGACCTCGTGTTAGAGTGCATTTGAGATATCCCCATAATGAAAGGGGTCATTGACAAAGCAACTGCGTTGAATGTGTTCATGTACTATTACTCTGGTGTCCTAAACATGATGATAAGGTTTAGTAAAGGGAACTTGTGAGACCAGCCATCGCTAGGTTCACCTCTTCCTGCATCACATTTTAAAGCAAGTATGATTGTGAAGGGAAGTTTGTTATAGCGTCCACTTCAAAAGACTGGGCATCTAGTAAATTGGCAAATCATGAAAAAAGAAAGAGATCGTGCAATATAGTTCTCCAGCCATCACTTGAAAGAACATTTTATTTTGTTTAAAGATAACTGCACAACTAGTTTGTGTACTGCATCTAGTTGACAGTGATGAGTCCAAAACAGGCAAAATCTATGGGGCAATGGACAGAGTGAAAGAAGCAATAAAATGTTTTTTTTTGGTAAGTAAGAAGCAATAAATAATGTCATGAAAGGGAATAAACAAAGGTATCTCCTGATTTGGAAAATTATTGATGACATGTGGAGTATACAACGCCATTGACCACTGAACATGCAATAAGGTTACTTTTCATTGCTGCTATGTATTATGGAAATCCTAACATTGACTCTAACAAAGAGGTGAGTCTCTGCGATTAAAAAAAGAGGCTGGCTCCAGATCCCGATACGCAAGAGATCCTCTCTGAGGAATTGTCTAGGACTCTAGGTATAGAAGTGCTCAAGAGCTATTTGGAAGGGAGTTGGCCTTTGGACAATGGGCAAAAGCACAATCTGACACTTCTCTTTAAAAATATATTCACATGCATCAATTTGAAACTTTTGATAGATAAATTTGGAATTCACAACCCATATAACTACAGTTGAATGGTGGAGATCATATGGGAGTCAAACTCCAAATTTACAGCAGCTAGGTTTTCAAATTCTCAGCTTGTCTTGCAATGCTTTTGGTTGTAAATGCCAGCTGGAGCATCTGATAATGTGAATTAGTTAGCTGTTTCAGGATTTTATTTTTCAACAACTTTTTTTAAAGGTACTTATTTCGCTTTAAAGGGCTATTTGGAAGGGAGTTGGCAATTTGAAAAGGGCACAAGTACACCATGACACTTCTCCTCTTTAAAAATCTATTCACATGCTTGATTTCGAAATTTTTGAACTTTAATTATTCATATGTGACAATGATTCTATAGATAAATTTGATTTTTCTTAGCGTCTTTGAGCATGTGAGTTAGTGATCTGCATCATATTTAATCTCTTAACAACATCATTTCATTTTATTTTAAAGGGTACTCACCTCACTTATTCAGACATGCTGATCTATGACAAAAAGTGGAATAAGCCTTAGTTGCATTATTGTTCTAATCAAGTACCACTCCCCTAGCTGTTTATACTTGCTACCATTTTGAAACAGACGCTTCCTTGCTCCCACAACCGAATCTGTTCCCACTTCAATTCACGATTCATGCAACTATAAAATAAGCAAGTTACAAATGTGGCTAATTGATTAGCATTTGTTCAGTAAATCTCGGGAAGATAGACAGCTTCCTCTCAAATCTTCCAATAACTTCATCCCAAAGGTGCCTTGCTGACTTTCCAATGCATAACAGAAGACCAAAATACGTCATGGAAAAAGAACCCACTTCGCACCCGAAACACCCTCCCCCTTCAAACTAATTTTACCACATCGAAATATCCACATTGATTTTTCTCATACCTTTAACATGAAACTAATTTTGACACAATGAAAAATAACTAATTCTAAAGTTGTTATATATCTAACAACTCGACAGTTAGACACCACTTCCAAAAACTCACATTTACTAAAAAATTCCAATGAATCCACTAATCATTCTAATTAAACCAATCAAATTCAAGAAACCCTTGATAGAGTGGAATGGTGAAATAGGATTCATGTAGCCAACCCAATTAATTGGGATAAGGCCTAGATGATGATGATGATGATGATGATTGATGCCTGTTTGTATAACTCTTTTGGCGTTAATAAAATATGTTTTTGACAAAGTTGGCACTAATTCCTTGAACCCTCCCCCTCAGGGTGTGTGAAGGCCATTACATAGGTCAGCTAAGAAAAGGAGATGAATGGTAGCTTTTTAAATTTTATGTTACCATTCAAAAAATTGTGTGTGTGTGTGTGTGTGTTAAGATTGAGAAATTCATTGAAAAAGAAAAGAAACACACACAAAGCCCAAAAGGCAAAGGAAATAGAACAAAAGAACAACAAGAAAACAGAAACAAAAGAAACCTAGGAAAACACCTATACAACTCGAGCTAAAGCAAAGAGACTAAGGCCTCTAAACTCATGAATCTATCCACATGAGGCCAAAGAGTGGGCCTGTCTGGGGGGGGAGACAGATGGACCATTCCTTAGTCATAATAATAACTTTTTTACAACTTTACTAGATTTAGCTAATGATTAGTAATTAGTTGCATACTAGTTTGGTGATGGTTTGATAATGATTACTAGGAGAAGGTTTGGTGCATGATTTGCTTCTGTTTAATTGACTAATGTTTCAGTTTTAGTGTTTTTTTTTTTTTTGATCGATCAGTTTTGGTTTTTCTTTGAATGGTTTTCTTGAATTTGATTGGTTTAATATGAATGATTAGTGGATGCATTGGAATTTTTTACTAAATGTGAATTTTAGGAAGTTGTGTCTAATTGTCAATTAGATATCTAACAACTTCAGAATTAGTTATATTTCACTGTGTCAAAATTAGTTTCTTTGGGTCTTTAGTTCAGCGTTGTATTCTTTTCCTGCTTTTTGGCAAGTTTCTTTATAAACTTTGTTGCATTTCAAAAAAATAAAAATAAATCAATACGAATATTTCATTGTGGTAAAATTAGTTTCAAGCTAAATGTATTAAAAAACAATATGCATAGATATATACATAGTTACATACATATATTATGTATGATAAAAAAAAATACATTAGTATAAAAAATGGGGTTGGCTTCTCCAACTATGGGCCTAGCATCGCCATGCTCCTCAAGTGTTCGAAGGGCCCTTGTCTGTCGCAAGCGTCTAGCGACCTTAACCATATTTGCCATAGAGTAAGTTTACACGAAAAAAAAAAAAAAAGAGTCTAAAAGCTTGGATGGCAAGGACTTTCCAATCTGAAGTGTTTTGGGTCATCCCAGTCCCAATCCACAATGGGTCCCATATGATCAGTATTTTAGAATCTGGATCGATGCAACATGGAACCAACTTGTATAGACAAGAAGCACCTGGCCCCACTCATGTTCTAATGTAGCATGAGTTAATTCCTTTGGAGCAAAAGAACCTAATGGTTATAGAAAAATGTTTATGATTAAATTAGTTCTCCCATCTTGCATCATGCTAAAACCAAATGGGTCATAATATTGACAACAAAAATCATGCATGAGATCGTCATAATACAAAAAATTCAATAGGGCCAAAAACAAGATAAAGTTCGGTGAAAAGGCATTGCAAAGTGCGAGTCTGGTACTGAATTGCAGGGAGCTTCTCCTTGAAAACCTGTTCCCACTCTCAAATCGCATTCTTGGTTGCACTTCTAAACCTCCTGTTGATCCTAACAAAAGCTAACGGCTCTGTTATTCTACTATGATCACCTTTAACACAATCAACCATATACATTTGTAGTTTTGGTCATTTTTGAAACCAGATAATCTTGGTTTTGGTAGAAATAATTACTAATTGAATTCATATATTTTACAAATATATTTCTTTTGATAGATAAGTATGTTTTACAAATATCAAATGCACTTGAAAGTCTTACCAGCTACCCAATATTGTGTGTTTGCCACAACTAACTACTAAGTTGTGGCAACTCATCAACCATACATGTTGTATACAACCCAATCTGTACCATCCATATCATAGACCCCAAACAAATGGAGTATAACCCAAAAATAATCCTCATTGGAAGGTCCTGTTAAACTAGTGGCTATCAAATGGACAGCTAAACAGAAAATGGTCAGCTGCCCTAATTCAACAGGTATTCTCGAGCTATACTCCAACCGCAAGGGGGCCCATGATTTGGATGGTCTGGATTCGCATGTGTGTATGCTAAATTGTCAACGGATGAGTTGCCACAAACACACATTGTAGCCTAGCATATTCTGCAATATTTCCAGAACAGCTCCCACTTCATGCAATGACAGTCAGATGTTATCAAGCCATACAAATCATTTCCAGAAGCCAAAAATACCATCGAATAAAAAATCTCAGGAAAATTCATAAAAATACGATATACCTGCATCAGGAAAAACACACCCATGGCTGCCATGTGCTCCCCCGACTGCACATGCTGAAACCCAACAAACCGAATCTGCATTGCAAGCAGCATCCCCAACACATACATGCAATTATATGCCACATACAGCCTCATCGAATACCGCCCTGTCACCAGCAACACCAGCACATAGAGCGGCACCAGGTTAATGATAAACACGTACCCGCCCCACGCGGACACCATGTAGAAGTATGCAAAAGCCGATCCCAGGGCCCATGCTAGCGACCCTGTGTTCACCGCCTTCACGGAGAAGAGATAGAACGTGAGGAGGAGTGCGAAGATTGCAACCCCCTCATTGTCATAGGACCCTGCGACTGACCTGGATATGTACCCAGGGCAGATCGCAATCAGGGCTGCAGCAACAAGGCCGGCCCCGGAATCCCAGATCTCCTTGCCAAAGAAGTAGGCGACAAGAGTGGTGTTGGATGCGAAGAAGGGAGCGGTCAGCACGCAGACTTCGCGGATGTGGACAATGAAGCGGAGGAAGTGCAGGGCCCTGTAGAGGAGGGCGGCGGTGACCATGAGGCCCGGATAGAGGGTCCCACCGATGATGCGGCCGAGCGGGTACCAGCTCTCAGAGTCAAACCAGTTCCAGAACTCATAGAAGCCGTTCTTCGTGAGGAAGAGCGTCGTGCGGTAGTTGAAGTAGGGATCGAACTCGTGGATCATACTCTCATAGCGGAGGACGCTGAAGAGGCGGATGGCAAAGGCGAGGAGGTACACCAAACATAGGGTGGTCACGCGGAGGAGGAGCTCCTGCTGCTTCGTCTTCAGCTTCGGGAACTTGAGGTAGGAGAGGAGGTCCGGGGCGAGGCTAACTTGCGCCGGTGGTGGTGTGGCGGAAGTGGATCCGGGTTTGACTCCGTTAGGGTGTTCGGGTTTTCCACCCATCCTGAAATGGCTCTGTTTTTTTTTTTTTTGGCCAATGGATTTAAAGGTGATGGGATTTCATGATTCTCTGAGTAGAAAAGGGGGGGAACTGTACGGAGGTTCTGCTAGATATGAATCTGGAATCGAGAGAGGGAGAGAGAGATGAATCTGGAATCGACAGAGAGGAGAATCTGGAATCGGAAGAGGAAGAGATGGATGAGAAAAGGAAGGGTTTTTGGTACGAAGGCGAGGGTTTTAGATAGGCGTGGGATCCGAGAAGGGGGAATGAAATGGGTTTTCGGAGAGATGCAGAAGTGGAGTGTGTATAGACCTGCGAGAGATGACGGAAGGTTGTGCTGTGACGTACGTGCGAAAGGAAGATCAAGGCCGTTCGCTTGTGCGGGCCACGATGAGCAATCAACTCATTCGGTAACCACACGTGTGCAATGGCTAACGATTGTTGTTAACTTACTTCGACCGTCCATAACTCTTTTACGTGTGGCCCACCTAGTAAGCAGACCTATCTGGTTTGAGGCGAACGAGTGGTATGCAGACGGACTTGCTTGGCAATAGGCTACAATCTCTCCCACGTGTGCCGCGAACGCGCGTGTGAGGAGCAAATGCAGAAAAATGTACACCGAGCAGGACTCGACAGTGTTCAACGTAAGTGAGGTCCACTGTTTCAAACCCAACCGTCCGAATTGTGGGACCTACTTCTGACATTTATTTGTTGAATTAGAACCATAGAATTTTTTTTTCAACCGTCCATTAAATGTTCACTAATGGGAGACTGAAAAACTGAATTAATGAATTTTTGGATCATGGTCCATGTTGGGCCACTGTCTTGGACGAAACTGATACGAGTAAACCGCATTCGAGTGTAGAGTTTTTCGCGTCCGTCTGCGTATCAATCAACATACTGCCAAGGTCATTGACCAAGGCAGGACGCGGACTTGCTGGTGATCCCTACGCTAGCCAGGTGGCCGGTGGAAATGCCCCACCATGATGTATGTGTTTTATCCAAGCCGACCATTCATTTTTCTAGCTCATTTTAGGCAGGAGCTTAAAAATGAGGTAGATCCAAAGATCAAGTAGACTACACCATAGGAAACAGTGGAGATTAAACGCCTAGGGTTGAAAACTTCTTCGGGTCCACTGAAGTTTTGGATCAAGCCGATATTTGTGATTTCCTTTCCTCCAGAGTTATGTGACTTTATAAATAGGTTGGTTGGAAAATAAACATTGCAGTGGGCTCCAAGAAAATAAACATTGCAGTGGGCTCCAAGAAGTTTCAACGGTGGGCATCTAATCTCCACTGTTCGTATGATGTTGGTCACTTGAGCTTTGAATCTACCTCATTTTTATGCTATGCCCTAAAATGAGCTGCAAAATGGATGGACGGCTAGGATAAAATACGTACATCATGTGGGGGGCTTACAAAGCTTTTACACCAGGTACTTGATTGGTGCAGGGCCACCGGCCAATCCACGTCCCATCGAAACCCGGCTTGCAGGTGTTTTAAGTTAGATTTTAGCACCGGATGGGGTTCGAAGAGGGGAAAGGAGCCCTCTGAAACCACGTTGGGGCATGGACTTTGCAGACTTGGGTCCAGTCCCGTAGACATAGCCCTGAGTCCTGGGCTGCCCGTGCTTGCAGAAGGGATGAGATCTAGCCCCATTGAACCCACTAGGCCCAAGCTTGTGTTGGGATAGTCTATGCTGGAATTTGGGTGCTCTGACCGGTCGGACACCGTGACCCAGATGCAGGAGAAGAACCCCCCCCCCCCGGACAGTTTTCTTGATGCCTAGACCGATCGGCCGACCTATCTGTAGGGGGCTCCGGCCGGTGGTGAGGTAGCAGCAAAGTATTTTTCCCTTGGACAGTCTATGGCCGATTGGTCGGCTGTGCGCGCGAATTTCCTGCGCAGTCCGCAGTACTGTGCAAAGTGTTTCTATTTTCAGAATATTGCTTATTTAAGGAGTTGTAATCCGACGTAGATGTTAATCCTAAGGTGTCCAAGGTTTCCTATTCGTGTTAGGAAGAGGGGAGAGGTGTGTGTGTGAGGTAACTTGAAGTTTTTCTCTGTTTTTCTTTGCTAGTGGTCTGTCAATCTCTGTAATCTTCTGATATTCATATTGGATTGCTTTGTGCCATGGTTTTTTACCTGTTGAGGAGTTTTTTCACGTAAAATTGAGTCTTTTGTGGTGAGTGCTTGTGTGTGATTGATTGCATCTTGTTTACTTGTTTGATTTCGCATTACTTCACGTGTCCGGTGTTTCGCTTCCGCTGCCGGCTTTCCCAACAGCTTGACCCAAGCCCAATTCCAATTAGAGCTTGCACACTAATTAAGGAACCAGCTGTCGAGGTTGTCACATTTTAACACAAGTGCACCACCAAGATGCATGTAAGATTAAGGGAATAACTTTGATACTCTGCTAGAGTGTCATGATGATACACATGCCCGTAGAGATTATTTAGAAATTGGTTGGTTAAATATGCAGTTCAAATTACAGTATCCAATTTATGGTCCCTGCTTAGATGTATCACGAACTAAAACCTACACATTTGATTATCTGGATTTTGGAATGATGGGGATTTAATAGATGTCTAAAGTTGAAAAAATGTTGAATGCTCCTGCCTCTACAATCAAGTATCTGCGAATGAGAGGCTAGGATTGTTCAATCAATGTTGTCTTAGGATTGTGAATTAGTAACAGTGGGTTCAACAAATTAGTCAGTTTTTACGTGTTGGCCATCAAGATAGATGTCTAAGAAGAAGAATGAAAACGGTCAAAATCTCATTAATCAATGATAGGATGATATGGACCGTCAAATAAGTATGATTTTTGGGCTATGCTCCACCACGATGGGGCTACAATTGAGTGGCCCAACTAATGATCATCAAGTACAACAAAATGATTAGAGGTGTATGGTTGCAAATATGAAAAATGAGAAATTTGAAGGAAAAAAAACCTCATTGTTCATCATCCATGAACTCATGTACCAAAAAGGGAAGGTTCCCTACAACTAAATGTAAATGCAGCAAGTGAGAGTGTGTTTATGTGCATCCAACAGGTCTAACCTGGTCCCATTATGGACGAAGCATATATGTATAGTGAAAAAAGGGAATGGCTTGGTGAACGCCCTGTGCAGGATGTAGCGATCACCTCTTGCTTTTTCTCATTTCTCCTATAGTGTGCAGAGGTGTGGAATTGGTTTGAGAATGATGCGTTTGACTTGGAGTTGCTACTAACCAGCGAAGCTCTAAATCTATCGTCAGTTAGACATTATATAATTTTTACGAGTTGGGGAATCATAAGACTTCCTAACTCGAGTGACTCATATTGTTAGTCCATAGTCGGAGATTTCTAGTAAGGACCTCGATGACAAAAAAGGAAGGAATTAGGTACTCGCTCACAATCATCTGATCTCTACTTTATAAGACTTTGAATTTTTTTTTAATTAAAATAACTTTAGAATAGTACTACACTTGAGATCGGGATTGTGGACATGTGTACTCAATGTCAACCTGACATTTTAGAATTGGAAATGAAAAATAAAGCAGTAAATAAAAAAGATGGACTAAGATTGCATAAAAACCAAGTGCTCAACATGAATCCTCATCAATATCTAACGAAATAAATAAAGAAATATATGAAATTAGATATGAGGAGGAATTGGCTGAACACTTTTTTAGT
>PVNU02002923.1:0-10338 GCA_003013855.2 Liriodendron chinense
GGTGTCTACAGAGACATTCAGTCCGGTTGTCAAGCCAACCACCATTCGTGTTGTTCTCTCCATTGCATTAGCCCGATCGTGGCTGATCAAGCAAATGGATGTAAAAAATGCGTTCTTACATGGCTTTATTGATGAAGAAGTTTACATGCATCAACCACTAGGTTTTGTTCATCCAGATCGTCCGAATTCATCTGTCGACTAAAACATGCTCTCTATGGTTTGAAACAAGCATCAAGAGCTTGGTTTTAATGCTTTGCAACCTTTTTATGCGAACGTGGTTTTGTGTGTAGCAAGGTAGACACGAGTATGTTCGTTTATCATTGCTCTGGTGAAACTCCTATCTTACTTCTCTACGTGGATGATATTATTTTCATTGGAAGTTCTCCTTCTTTCATGGCCTCTTTCACTCAAAAGCTTCAAACAGAGTTTTCTATGAAAGATCTTGGGTGTTTTACATTATTTTCTGGGTGTTCAAGCTGTCTCTATATCAAATGGTCTCTTTCTTTCCTAAGCGCTACACAAAGGACATCCTTCAATGATCGAAAATGCTTTCCTCGAATTCATTTAACACACTTATCAACACCCAAATCACTCTTTCAACTCATGAAGGTGATCTTCTTCTGAATCTTACATCCTATCGTCAGGTAGTCGGTGCTTTATAATACCTATCATTTACAAGGTCGGACATTGCCTATGCGATTAATGTTGTATTGCAATTTATGCATGCGCCCCGTGAACTGTATGCTCAAGTAGTTAAAAGGATTTTGAGATATCTCAAAGGCACATTGCAAAATGGTATATTTCTTTCATCGGAATGATTATACTCTTCTTCGCATACTCTGATGCTGATTGGGCAGGATGTCCAGATAGTCGTCAATCTACCACTAAATTTATATTTTTCTGGGAAAAATTATTATCTTAGTCAGCTAAGAAGCAACTTGCAGTCTCACAGTCAAGAGTTGAATCTGAGTATCAATCATTGGCTTATGCGGTGGCTGACACAATTTGAATTCGTCAGATACTGTGTGATCTTTTTATCTCTTTACCTAAGCCTATCACCGTGTACTGTGACAATGTTAGTGCCACTTACCTCATTACTAATCCCATATTTCATGCACGTACAAAGCATATTGAAATCGATTATCATTTTGTACATGAAAGAGTTGCATCTGGAGACTTGTTGGTTTCGTTATGTACCCACTGATAATCAGCTTGCAGGCATTTTTACCAAATTAAGGCCTAACTTCTACCAAGTTCAAGTGGATCCGAGACAATCTTCGCGTGATTTCTATTCCCGCTCAGATTGAAGGAGAATGTTAATGTATTATTTTTCAAGAGCATATATGTAATTTCTCTATATACTCATATAAATATACCACCTATCCTCCTGTCGAGGTTACGGTTTCTCCCATTCTTCATTAAGAAGGCTAGCGATCTTGAAACCACCTATTGAATGTGGTCTAAAGTTTTAGGGGACGAAAACTAGCTGAAGGGCTTGACATTAACAGAGCGAGCCCTAGATAGCATTGTTAATGTCAGCCCCTTCATCTAGTTTGGGAAGTGCAACTAGAGCACTATTAATGTCAGCCCCTTCAGCTAGTTTAGAGTGCAATTGGATTACATCAGGTCTGAGTTGGCTTAAGTTGATTTTAATGTTGATATTACATATCTTAAAAAGAAATGATCTGAGTGCTCTAGTACTCTGCTTGCTTGAGCCCACTGTGATGTGTGATGGGCATCCACACCATGAATTTGGTGGGTCCCCTATTGGTTATGGGAATATGAGATATCCCAAAAATTAGTTGTATGTGGAACTCAAATGGGCCATACCAACTGAAGTAGTGTAAAATCATGCTTGCAACATTTAAAAGCACTTGTAGGGGCCCATCTAAGTTTTGGATACGGTTGAAACTTGGTGTGACCTCTTGTTTAAGCAGGACACACACAATGGATGTGCTGGATTTCTCAAACACATCTCCATCGATCCTATAAACGATCCTAAAGGTTTTAATGGGTGGATATGCACTCTTAACTGTTGTCCATCGTGTGGCCCACCCAAGTCTTGGATTGGCCTATTTTTAGGCCCATGGCCTATCAGGCTCGACCTCATGGAAACTTCCCATGAGGTGATCTTCTTATGAAATTTCAACTTGGTTCACAAATTTGGTGGGCTATGGAAATGGAAACAATTTCCTCCCTTCATTTGCCACTCTCTCTTCTATGGCCCACTAGAGTTCTGGATCAGGTTGAAATTTGGGCTCCGGGGGTTTTTCGGAGTGCTGCATCATGTGGACGGCTTAAATTTTAGGACACATCACGTGTGATGATCCCTAAGAAATCTCACACGCACGAGTTCTCGTGAGAGATGGTTAGTAGGTGAGCATTCCTCCTCTCTCTCTCTCTCTCCTCTCTCTCTCTATATATATATATATATATATATATATATATATATATATATATATATATATATATATATATGGAAAAGGTAGTATACCACGTGAAACATTGTAAAATCATGCCTAAAATATCTAAAAGCAGATAGTGGGGCACGTTAGTTTTGGATATGGTTAAAACTTGGCATGACCCCTCGAGACACACACAATGGATGAGCTGGATGAGGGAACTACAGCTCCTATAACGATCATGAAGGTTTCAATGGGTGGTATCCACTCTCAACTGTTGTCTGTGATTGGTCCACCTACGTCATGGATTGGCCTAATTTTTAGGTCCGTGCCCCACCAAAAAGGGTACCTCTGAGTGAGTGGTGTGGACGTCTAACATAGATCATGGTGGGGCCCACAGAGGTGGACCTCATCGGAAACTTTTCCCATGTGTGTAGAAGGTCTGAAGTCCATCTGGGTAGACCACAAGTTATGGACCACCCAGTAGATAACTTCCAATTTATTAAGTGCATGTGACATCCAACCCATCTAATACCTTGGCCCGACCACAAGGATCACCTCGGTCAAAAATCATCCATAGCCACTCATCAAGTAGGCTACAATTGTAGTTTTATATTCATTCATGGCTAGACATTGTTTTCCATGGTGCGGCCCACTTGATGATGGAATAGGTCTGATTTTTTAATAAGGTGATCCTCATAATGGGGCTAAGCTATTGTTTTCCATGGTATGGCCCACTTGATGAGGGAATAGGTCTGATTTCTTAATAAGGTGATACTCATTATGGGGGTAAGCTATTGTTTTCCATGGTATGGCCCACTTGATGAGTGAATAGGTATGCCCTTTTAATAAGGTGATCCTCATAATGGGGCTAAGCTATTGGATGTGTTCGATTAGGTAAGCCTTCAACAGATGGAAGTATTACACTGGATGGACTATAACTTGTGATCCAACCGGTTGGAATTGATACCTACACGCATATAGGAGGAAATGGGACTATGAGGTTGACCTCACGGGAGCTTCCCATGAAGTCGAGCTTGTGGTCTCCACCTTTGTGTGATGGACATTCACACCGTGCATTTGGTAGGTCTCCTCTAAGTTATAGAATTTGCCAAAAATCAGTTAGATCTAGAACTCAGGTGGGCCACGCCATCTCAAAACATAGAAAATCATTCCTAAAACATTTTAAAGCACTTGGTGGGCCCACTTGAGGTTTGGAATGGACTGAAATTTGGTGGGTCCCCTTATTCAAGTGGGACACATACAATGAATGGGCTGGATGTCTAAACCAAGTCTCATTGGGCCCTATATACAATCAAGAATGTTTCAATGTGCAGGCACTCTCAACTGTTGCAGGTGTTGTAGCCCACCTGAGTCATGGATTAGCCTGATTTTTTGGCCCATGGATCACCATGGAAGGGTGCATCTGACTAATGAGATGTATGTCACACACACATGTACACTGCTACTTGGCAAGGTTACCAAGCTACACGCACGTAAGAGAGCTGGTTTAGATTACAATGTCAAAGTGGCACACGTGTGTTAAATGCCCTTAGGTGGCACTTACCCGACTTAAATGCAAGATCCAAAGACGAGGTGGTCGCATCAAACCCAATTAGATCTGAACCAGGGCATAGAAGATGAAACCGACCCAATAGGACTTGGACCCAAAAACTGAACCCACTCAGCCCAGTTCAGAATATAGGACCCAAACCAAACCAAAACGTTGACCGCCCCTACCACTTGCGCCACCAAACCAGGGGCATAAGATATATTAACCAAATTACACTTCATCATTATTGGATGGTCCTGGCTTAGGTGGACCAATCAACATGCAGTTGGATGATTTTTCTCGGGTTTTTGATAGAACTTGGAGCTAACATCACAGCTCACATGCCGGCCTCATTCCTGCTTTTAGATGGCACACTTGTAATTGATCTGAGCCACTCACTAAAGTACTACTCCAAGCTGTACAAATGTACATGTGGTATGCCAAATAGGATTATACACGTGCTTTAAATCATGGACAAGTCTTTGCAACTCTTCCGACCAACTCGGACTCAGTAGGACCTGGTCCGGTTCATACCATGCGTCAACCCTGACTCAGCCTAACTCAGGTGAGTTGGGCCAATACAGCCCAAGCTCAGGCAAGTCCAATCTCATGTGAGGACAGAACGAGCCATGCATTAAAACGCTCCAAAGATTGGAAGCGGATTATGTCCTGCCCCGCCTAGACGATTATCCATCCAGGCATGGGCTCTGTGGGGCCCACCAAGATTTATGTGTTCTATCCACACCGTCCTTCCATTTTTTTCAAATCATTTTAGGATATGAACCCAAAAATGAGATAGATCCAAGCTAAAGTGGACCACACCCAGGAAGCAGTGGTGATAATGACACCCACGGTGGAAACCTTCTGAGGGCCACCATCATGTTTATTTGACATCCAATGTATTCATAAAGTTGTATAGACCTGGATAAAGGGAAAATACAAATATCAGCTTGATCAAAAACTTTTGTGATTTTCAAAAAGTTTCTAATGGCAGTGTTCAGTCCCTACTATGTGGTCCACTTGAGCAATAGATCTACCTCATATTTAATTTCGTACCCTAAAATGATATGAAAAAATAGGTGGAGAGCATGGATAAAACCCATACATCATGGTGGGCCCCACATAGCCCTATCTAGACGGATTATCGGAAGGGCAAACAGGACGTAATCCGCATCCCTAAATATTGAGGATGGGGATTCAGTGGTCCAGGCGAGATTAATTGGGATGCGAATGGGCCGGTCCCCTCATGCTATGTGGGTCCCACCATGATGTATATATTTTGCAATCCATTCATTCTTTAGATCATTTTAGGTTATGGGCCCAAAAAATAAAGTAGATCAAAAAATCAAGTGGAACGCATAACAGGAAATAGCATTTGATTGGACACTTGCCATTAGAAACTTTTTAAGGGCCATAGATTTTAAATCAAGATCATATGTTTTTTTTTTTTTTCCTTCAGAGGGTTTGCATAACCTACTCAACAGGTTGGATGTCAAATAAACATTACAGTGGGCCTTAAGAGGTTTTTAACGGTGGACATTCAATCACTGCTGTTTTCCTGTGGTGTGGTCCACCTAAGATTTAGATCTAGAGATAAGCTCTAAACTGAACTGGAAAAATGAATGGACGGCTGGATAAAAATATGCATCATGGCATGGTGGGCCCATGGAGCACCCACTAGCCCAATATGTTGCTGTCTAAGATGACATCAACAAGACATGTTTGAAAGTTGTTAGGCGCCGTATACTTGAAATTCGCAGGCCGGGTTAGGTTTTCTGACAACGGCATGCACCAAACAAATGTACCGCGTGGGAACGGGCGTGGATTGCCGCGAAAGACTTTGCAGGCATCTCCTGCACAAGGAATTTGGGTGGGGCCCACCGTGAGGTTTGTGAGAAATCTACGCCGTCCAACTGTTTTTTGAGATCATTTTAGGCGTTGCAACCAAAATTGAACGGGATCCAAGAATTAAGTGGGCCAAAAACGTGACGATTGAACTTCCACAGTTGAAATATTCATGGGGCCACAGAAGTTTCGAATCAGGATAATATTTGTGTTTTCAGTTCATCTCAGTAGGAATGACATTATGAACGGTATGGATGCCATATAAACATCACTGTAGAACCCATATACTTTCAACCGTAAGAATTTCCCTACACACCTTTGCTTTAGTGCGGCCCACTTGAGTGTTGGATCCCGTTTATTTTTGGTCCCAACGCCTAAAATGACCTCACAAAACAATTGGACGTCGTGGATTTCTCACAAACCTCACGGTGGGCCCACCCAAATTCCTTGCATAGGAGATGCCTGCGAAAGGCCGCGCCCCGTGGGAACCATGGGTCGGTGGTCCAAAGGAGTCACTCAATTCGCATCCCGTTCCTACAATCGGACGCGGATTGCCTGCGAAAGCCTTTTCCTGCACTCGAATCTAAGGTAGTGCCCACCGCAATGTTTTTGAGAAATCTTGCCGTCCAACCGTTTTGTGAGATTATTTTAAGCGTTGAGACAAAAAATAATAGGATCCAAACTCAAGTGGGCCGCACTAAAGCAAAAGGCGGTTAGGGAAATTCTTACCGTTGAAACCTATATGGAGTCCACAGTGATATTTATATGCCATCCATACCGTTCATAATGTCATTCCTACTAAGATGAACTGAAAGCACAATATTATCCTGATTCAAAACTTCCATAGCCCCACGAATGTTTCAACTATGTAAGTTCAACCGTCACGTTTTCATCTCCTATTATTTTTGTTGCAACGCGTAAAATGAGATCACAAAACGGTTGGACGGCGTAGATTTCTCAAAAACATCTGGTGAGCCCCAACTAAATTCCAAGGCATTGCCCGAGGCTTTCGCAAGCGGGCGCGGATTTCCTGCTCGCGCAGGAAGTTCGTGCGTGGTAACCAAGGTAGGGTCTATAGTGATTTTTTTTGATAAATCTACTCCATCCATCTGTTTTGGGAGCTCGTTTTAGGATATAAAGACAAAAAGGACCGGAATCCAAGACTCAATTGGGCCTCACTAAAGGAAAAAGGTGGGTAGGTAAATTACTACCGTTGAAACCTCCGGTCTACAGTGATGTTTATATGACATCCATACCGTTCATAACGATCACTACTACTGGGATGAACTGAAAACACAAATATTATCCTGATTCGAAACTCCTATGGCTCCACAAATATTTCAACTGTGGACGTTCAATCCTCACATTTTCGGCCCACTTGAGTCTTGGATCCAGTTTCATTCTTGTGCTCTTGTCCTAAAATGATCTCCCCAAAACGGATAGACAGGGTGGATTTATCAAACAACATCACTGTAGGCTCACCTTAGTTACCACCACAGGAACTTCCTGCGCAAGGCTTTCGCAAGGAAATCCGCGCCCTTCGCAAGCAATCCGCGTCCAAGCTGGGCTATTACGTGTCGCGTGGGCGTTAGGGGAGAGGAGGCCTGACATGATTATGTCAGGCTTGCTGGCGTGGTAGGTCAGGGAGCGGATTAGGTAAAACCCGAGCCTGTCCTGAGTTCAGGACAGGCCCTACGTGGCACCGACGTGCCACATTTGTATTGGTGCAGTGCATATTGTCAGAGGTGACCTCCCACGTCAGCAAGCCTGACACAATCATGTCACGCCTCCTCTCCACCAATGCCCATTAGCCACGTACTAGCCTGTCCTGAGCTCAGATAGGCTCGGGAAGTACCTAATCCGCTCCCGGTAGGTCACCTCATGGCAACGTACCCTACGCCAATACAAATGTGACACGAATGTGCTACGTCCAGCCTGTCCGGAGCTCGTAGTACCTAATCCGCTCCCTTGAATTTTAAGAAACGGACCTTCTACGGTAGGACACGTCAGATGAATGGCCTAACTTACAGGAACGAATTTAGGTGTTACCCGGGGAACAACGTAGTGGGTATTACCCTACCTTGTGCTGCCATATGGATGATATTTTGCATATCCATTCTGTCCATCCCATTCTCCTGTCAATTGAGGATGGGGTTCCAAAAATTATGTAGATCCAAATCTAAAGTGGACTGTATACTGAAAAAATGGTGAAAGAGTTCTCCACCATTAAAAATTCCAAAGTGGCTATCCTAAGGTTTTGGTAATATTTATTTGCAATCCAAGCTATTGATAATGTCAATAAAATCTAGATGAAGGGAAAATATGAAGATTCAGCTTGATCCAAAATATCATAGCCCACAAAAAGTTTTTAATGGTCATTCATCAATATTTCTAGTTGTATTATCCACCTAAGGTTTGAATCTTATGAGGGTTTAGGATAACGTCCAAAATTATATGGAAAAACAGATGGACGGCGTGGATATATAAAAAAATACATAAATATGGGCCCCACACGGTAAGGATAACACACAGTGAGTTGTTCCCGGGTAACACCTAATTCGCTCCACTAACTTAGGGAGGGTGGCCCCACTTGTAATATCGGAAAACGCGTAATCACGCTGCATGTGAATGTCGTGTAATGCGTTAGGCCTTACGTATTAGTGAGTGACGCACATCGATGACGATAGCCAACTCGAATTTACCAAAATAGAGTCGTCGCCAAACAAGGAAAGCCAGAAACGGCAAGAACTATAGTCAGATGCATGGGTATTTTTGTCCATGAGATATCTTTTGTAGTTTTCGCCGCCTGGATTTTCGGTCGGACGACCACAATCTTACTCGCGACGACCACAATCTTACTCGCGACGATAGCCTTAAAAAAACCTACTGTCATCATACGTGCCAATATGGTCTGTTGTACGAGATCATAGCCGTTCATCAGTTGAATTCAACTCTATCTAATATTAGAACTAAAAATCAAGACCATCGGATTATCATATTTCATACACGTGTTGTAATAGGAAGGCTTGTCAATAAAATCCATTTTTCTATGCATGTGCGACAACATTAAACTTATTTGGGCCACAATCAGAAATGTGGGGCCGGATAAATGAACGGTGCGATCTTCAACGTAGATGCCACGTTGGCACCGGTGAGGAACTAGGATCCTGATGGCTGCTCGTGCGAGTAGCCATCGGATTTCTCTTGGGACCATCCTCTTTTCCACAAGAATTATATGATACGTCGACGGTGTATTTTTACCGTATATTTGTATTGTCCATGGCACCATGATTCGGTAATCCAGACCATCGGTCTGTTGATTCCTGTAGCAGACACCTCTCCAAAAATCACTCGGAATGTAAGATTTTAAAAATCATTGAGGGTTATTTTCTTAGTTGAATCTGAACCATTGTTTTCAATTCTTATGCTATATATCCAATGGTTAGATTTCTATCAATGAAATTTTTTTGAGTGTTGCATCCATGATTTGATACATCCGACCAATGGTCTGGATTGCTGAATTATAGACGTGACTGATTAGAAATGAAACGTGTTGCATAATGTAGAAGGATTGTACCATGTATACATAATTCTTATTTTTCCAAAGCCATCAAAGGAGATTTCGAACTACGCGCCGCTCCGAACATACGACCAAACTCAAGAGGAATCGGGCACGGATTAGGTGAGTGGGGTAACAGATTAGTGGGAGTCCTAGTCCGTGGGCCCCACGTAGGTGTATGGTATATATCCACGCCATCCATTTGTTTTCTCAGATAATTTTAGGCCATGGCCAAAAATGAAGCAGATCCAATTCTTAGTGGACCAACAGCAAGAAACAGTGGTGATTGACCATTAAAAACATTTTATGGGGCAACAAAGGCTTTGGTGTCAAGCTGATATTTGTGTTTTTCCTTCATCCAGGTCTGTGGACCTTATGAACAGGCTGGATGGAAAATAAACATTACGGTTTACTCTAAAACAAATTAATGGTGGAGGTTCAACGACCACTGTTTCCTGTGGTGTGGCCCACCTGAAACTTTTATCTCTGCTTCATATTTTGGATTTTACTCTAAAATGATATGGTGGAATGTATGGACGGCATGGATATACAAGATATACATCTAGGTGGGCCCCACGGTGAGGGACATGCCCAATAAGCTGACCTAAACGGCGCAATTTTCTCTGGTTGACTCCAGTGCTAGTCCTGAACCATTTAGGAAAATGGCAGTGACTCTTCAACCCAATGCAGTGTAGCTTTACTCAATCCAGACTGTCCAAATAGCTGATCCAACAGTGGATGGAACATAACCTAAAAAATAAACTAAGAAGATAACGTCAACCATCTGATTTTCTTTCCCCTTGACCACTTTCTATTTTACTTTTAACAATCCATTCAATAGACATTAATTTAATGGTTAGGATTGCTTGATCAGTGTTATTTTAGATCAGTTTCCTCCATCCAGAACGGGACCCACAATTTGGCTGGTCTGGATAGTATTACATCAGTGCCAAATGTGAGAAGGATGAGTCACCACCATT
>PVNU02002924.1:0-99424 GCA_003013855.2 Liriodendron chinense
AATTAGACCAGTCTATGAATGCCTTGATTCTTCAAAGCAGATGATAAACATGTATCTCATGCCAATGCTTCGAGATTAGGGAGTAAAGAGATATACACACTCTACCATGTCATATCCATGCTATCCAGGTACCATATAAGGTAGGAGATTATGCAAGTCAATGATGTGTTACATTTAACAAACAGTTCTATGGCACCTTTATGTCACTTATTGCTGGCTTCCACAAAAGAAGATTAATGAGAAATTTGTTCTTTTTTCTTTTTCTTTTTTTCTTTTTTTTTGGTTTGTTACAAGTAAAGAATTTATATGAAACTCTGCCTGGTAGAGTTGCACAGTTGGTCCCCAGTCTAGGTAAAGGTGGGTCGATGGTGAGTCAGCAGCCAATAGTCGAGCTTTTTCAAATTCTTCTTCGTTTTTTTTTTTTTTTTTTTTTTTTTTTTGTTGGGGGGGGGGGGGGGTTTGGAACCGTACTTAAAACATTGACCCAAATAGATGGGACAAGGCTACAATGATCTTTTCTCCTTTTTACAAGGACAACTTTGCCATAATGGCCTAGTCATATTGTCACAACTCTCTAATTAACCCTAAGAGTGAATTAATTCATTATCTTGAAGAAACCGTGCATGCTTGAAAAGATTCTCTCACCTCAATCATGGAATCTAAGAGAACGATCTATATATTTAAGTAACTAGAAGAAATCAAGCACCTGGAAAGAAATCTCTGGTTTTTTTCTCCTCTACCCGTATGAGTGACATCAACACTGAGACATGATATTATTTGTCTGGGATCAGTCAATACAGAAGGTCCTCGTTTATCTAGAACTGATGATTTTATCTAGTTCGTTGGATGGTTCAACTCATTGAAAAAACAGTTGGATTGGTTTTGGCTTTTGTGCTTGTGCAGATTTCTTGTTAAAAGATCTCATTTGAGATTTGCAATGTTAGAAGATGTATACTTCAGGAGTAAGCCTTATCCCAATTAATTGGCATCAGTTACATGAATCCCTTTCCGTCATTCAATTCTATCCAGGGCTTTATGGAACAAAGTCAAATAAAAATAAATAAAAGGTTGGCGTCAGTAACATGAATCCTGTTCTGTCATTCCACTCCATCCAGTTACATGAATCCTGTGTGTACCTGCCCGCGTGCATGCGCGCCCGTGCGTGTGTGTGATTTCAAGCCAGGTGGACATAGTCCAACCAGATGGATTTGTGGACTGTAATCTATAGTCCAACCAGTTGGACTTGCGTGAGTGTGGGTGTGTGTCTGTGTGTGTGTGTGGTGTGTGTGTATTAGCATATCAACACCATCATCTCAGCCTTCATTCAGCAATTTAGGGTTGATTTTCAAAAGGTAGATTGACAAAAAATTTACAATCGGCTGCCCACCAGCGATCAACCTTCATCTTTTAGCCATGCTCTTGGAACTGGCCATGGTAGAGGGACACACTGACACAACTCACATGCAAGCACGTTCCCTCACAGTATGTTACTATAGAATGAAGGAAGAGGGGTGTAAACGGTAAATGCAAAGACTAGTTACAAGCATGTAATTTCTAACATATGTGAAACAAAATTTTCAGTTCATGGAACAAAGTAAAACCAAAGAGTGGATTGTTACTAGTATAATCTCTGCATATTCTAAAGAAGAAAACCTCAAAATCATGATGTAAATGTGTGCTAGGATATGACAATTAATAGATCTGCAAATTAATAGGAAATTTTCATATCCAATATCCAAGGGCCATCTTGTCTTTAAGCTACTTCCTGTTTAACACCCAATTTAAGGAAAGCTCAAAAGTTCACATGAACTAGAGCTAGCTGCATTTGTTATTGTGAGCTGACTAAAAAACATAGACAAAAAAATTTATCAAAAAGATTGTGTTGAAATTATTAGCAAGGTGCAAACAGTGCCTGCATAAAGAATTTTTTACCAATATTCAGCTTTGCCATCTGGGCCACGAATAACAACAAGAGTGACCAACTCACCTGCCCATGTTTATACCAACAAATGTCTCCAGCCTGTCTCTGTATTGCAATAACTGAAGCCTCACTGTACGAAAATGCCAAACTAGACTGGACTGTCCATCTTCTGATTCCGAAAATCTGTACTGGTCAGTGATACGAAGCCCATATGACAGTAAAGCCTTCACAGCATCTTCAGTTGGTCCTACCTTATCCACACATTCTGAGAGGACAAAATTTTGATCCTTGATATTTGCCAAAAACATTATTATTTCATTGGTGCCTTGATCAGAATGCAACCACTGTGATTTAAATACTTCGTCTCTGTCCAGACCATGCGTATTAGCAAAGTTCAGGGCAGCCTGGTACTGTTGACTGCTGATTAAAACACTGTACATTTCTGAAACAGATCTCTCAGAAAATGACATCAACCTCCAGCGCATTCTGCCAGCGTCTAGCTGGTTGTACTGATCATTAGCAGCCTGCACAATATCCATAACATCTGCTGTTTCTCTATGATGAGATGAAACAATTGAATGCCTGTCCTCAGAAGTCCTCTCTAAAAGAAAAACACATCCTTGGCACTCCTGAACTCTTTCTAAAACCGGCATAGAAAGCGGTGGATCATTCTCCACAAGTTTTGTACCACTAAGAACGTCAAGCATGGTGACAACGCCAGTCATCTTCGCAAGAACCAGGATATGGTCAGACCACCAACTGAAATCTACAATATCATTTAGGCATTTCCTCCTACTTGATAAAGATTTTTGAGAGTAGCACTTCTCATCAAAAGAAATAACGGAGAAGGAACACAGTTCACCATCCACATTGAAAATGTCTAAGCTTCCTGTCAAATCTAGAGCGGCAGCATACTTGCCTTGTGGAGAGATTGCCACTTTTGGAGTTGTGAAAGGTCCTACACTACCTTCTGGGATGGAAAATAAGCCTTCAGAATGAGCACTGCAGAACAAAAATTCTAGATCTGAATTTCTAGTTATATGCCATAGAGATAGACAATATAATCCTGAAAGAATAGAAGAGAAGGCTTTCATTAGAAAGATATTCCTCTAAAATAACAAGTCAACAACAAATTTCATCACTGCTTGAAACAGACAACAAAAATATTCCCCATAAAATATCTATGACTGTTATTTGGAAAAGAGCAACCAATAAAACAAGTGCATTATGAAATCAGCTAAGAATAGAAATTGGTACCGGAACTATCTTTGGAGTTCGTTGAGACACTACCAGTGCCAGCAACTAGTATTAGCAAGGAAGATTTTGGTTGGAAATCAAGGCATGACACATTCTGGGGGAATTGCTTCAAAAGTGCTACGCGATTATTTGAAGTGGGCATGTACGAAATGCTTGCGCTTGGATCCTGACTGACCTCAATATGATGAAGCAAACCATCAGACATAAGAAGGTTGAAGGTACACCTGCAGAAAACTACATTTCCTTAATACAGCACTAAACTCTTAATTAATAAATAAATAAATCAACCAAGTTGAATGGATTATCAGAAGCAAGAATGTTTAGTCATGTCTCGCACTCTACTGTGAGAGGTCTCAAGTTGAATACTGAAATACCTCTCTAAAATGGTTATTCGCGAGCATGAAGGAAAAAAAAAAAAAAAAAAACTACAACAGAAATCAACCTTGTTCATAAAGAAACTGCTAACAGGACTGATGAATGCATGAAGCTAGGCTCTTTAAATCATTGGGACCATAACATTCCACCACGATTTATAACCGATGTCCATGGTAGCCTACTTTGTGGTAATGGTAACACTTGTTAGTGCACTTTTCTATGGCTTACTAGTGCACCTTATTTGTCAATCACGTGGGTCTTTGACTCCTTGTGTTGTAATGTCGGTTGAGCCTTGGTAAGCCGAAGACCGAAAATTCAAGTGGACCAGAAGCATCAAGGAAAAAGAACAGGTAAATGAGATGTCTTGGTGACCCTAACCCTTTGATGACTTGGACCAACTAGGAATACCCTTAGCCATCCTTATCAGCCTTAGATCATATAGAAAAACATGATAAATTAGGTTAATTAAAGAGGTGGAAGCTATTGTAAATAATCAAGCCCAAATAGCAATTTTCAATAGGTCTTTGATATATCGGAGACCAGTTTCAATAAGTCTTCGATTAATCGAAATGACAATTTCGATATATCAAAGTATGTCCAGCAAACTTACAAACTCTCCAGACAGTTCCTTTAATCAATCGAATTGATCATTCGATATATCGAGATGAGTGTGTTCGATATATCGAAACTCATTTCGATATATCGGAAATATGTCCAGCAATCTTACCAACTCTCTGGAAAGATTTTTTGATATATTGAACTGATATTTCGATATATCAAAGATCACTCCGATCAATCGAAACCCCTTTTTCGATATATCGAAGCGACGGTTTTTCTGCCCGTTTTATGACCATTGGAGATTTTTCTTTAAATACAGGAGAGACGGTTTTAGGGCTTTAAAGAGGGATTTTGAAGAGATAGGAGCTACCACCTTTGCATACCATTAGGAGCTATATTCCTAACCCTAGCAATTGATCTTCCTTGTGATTAATCACAAGAATGGAGCATTCCAAGCTCGTGATAAAAATGCACTTATTCCTCTTTTGATCTCTAGAGTTTGGATTAACCTTGATAGTTATATTCTTATCCAAAACTCTATGATAAAATCATTGTAGGTGAGATACTCTAGGCAACCCATTCTCATTAGTTGTAGCGATCTCAAACTTACCCTCCTAGCACCTTGGGCATCTCCGTGGGAGTATCATATGCAAGGTGGTTGATCGTGGAGCTGGAGTAGTAGCAACGCAACGGCATCAATGATCGGAGGAGCACAAGAGGAGCTGATTCAAGCACAGGAGAGCGAGAAGAAGCAACTCGAAGTAGCGTTACAAGTCAATTTGTAGGAGTCCATCCACTCTTTTCCCGATGGGAATTGAGTGAAGAGTTCATTTGTTAAACTCAAATTTAGGGTCCTTTGCCGATCCTTGGCATGTTAGTTGAGCCTAAAAGTTTAGGAACGTTTGCCATTCCTTGGCACGTTTGTCGGGCCTAAATTCCAGGAACGTTTGTCGTTCCTTGGTACATTTGTCGGGCCTAAATTCCAGGAACGTTTGTCGTTCCTTGGTACATTTGTCGGGCCTAGAGTTGGGTGGATCCGAGTTAAAACACCTAAGTTGGGAGGAACCTGATTTAAACTTTCTAACGAATGCCTGTGCGCTCAAAGGGGTTGAGTACTTAAACCGAGAGTAGAGTAAATTCAAAGTCGAACCACTATACATCGTTGTGTTTGAGATAATATTTGAGCACATTTCCTATTATGCATTGTGTTTAATTGTTTAATTAGAATGTATGTTAGGCACTTGATAGGCATATCCACACACACAAGATGTACTTTCACTTACTTGAGTAAACTTAAGCTTATATGATCCATTCTCATATAGTCTACTTAAGTTGCATAGAGTATGTGCTTGATTAATTTAATGATATGTTAATCTATGCATGCTAGACTAGGTTGTTTATTGCACATCATATTCTAGTCTTGTGATTGGACCCACTTAGGCTTGGAAGCCGAAGTGTTGTTGCTTACTTAGTTTAAATTGTTAAATTGTGTTAGTAGGCGAAAAGAATTTCAGAAAGGTCCTAATAATCTCTCTCTCTTTCTCTGACTTGGCCATAATTTTAGTTGCTCTGCTCTGAGCTTCCGCACGTATATGCATAGGTATCGCGTTAGACTACTGACGTAAATTCAATTGGTATCAGAGCGGATTGCTCTTCAAGGACTTAACCGTTTAGAGTGAGATCCGATATCAGAGCACTAATTTTATGTCTAACCAAGATGGGAGTACCATTAACCGTCCACCATTCTTTGACGGGTCTAACTACGCTTACTGGAAGGCTATGATGAGGATTTTTTTACAATCTTTGGACTGATCTGTGTGGGTATGTACACAATGTAGATATTCTATGCCCACGGAACAAGTGGAGGTTGACGGTAAGATCATTGTCATTCCCAAAGATGGTGAGAAATGGAATAACAATGAGAGAGCTCAATACGTGGCTAATGTCAAAGCTCTCAATGCGATTTGCTTTCCGGTTTCCCCGAAAGAATTTCAGGGCATTCTCACATGCGCAACTGCAAAAGAAGCATGAGATATACTTGAAGTAACCCACGAGGAAACTAACACAGTAAGACGCTCGAAGCTTCAGCTCTTAACCACCAAATTTGAAAATATTAGGATGAAAGTTTTACACTAAACTTTCATGAAGTTTTACACTAAACTTTCTGATATTTGCAACTCCATGTTTGCCTTGGGGAAAGGGCTCCGGAAAGAAGGACACGTAGAAAAATACTTAGGTCCTTTCCAGAAAGATTCGGCACCAAGGTAGTTCTCTTAGAAGAGTGTAAAGACATAAATAACATGAAAGTAGAGAAACTCATACGTTCCCTATAAACTCATGAACTACACTTTAAGGCCCCTCTAAGAAGAGCATCGCCTTAAAGACTTCCCACAAACACTCTCATAAAAAAATTAAGAGTGAGTCTTCGAAAGATAGCGATGATGAGGATGATGAACTAGACAAGAAGTTCAAGAGATTCCTCAAGTTCGATAGAGGGAGTAGCCATGACAAGAAAGACAATAAGGATGATAAACATAAAGGGAAATCATTCAAAACTTCATCTATCCGATGTTACGATTGCGGTCATCGTGGCCATATTACCCCGGATTGTTCGAAAGAGCCTAAACCGAAAGGTAAAAAGGCAATGGCAGCCACTTGGGATGACACGGAAAAGTCAAAATCAGAATTTGACTCCACTAGTGATGGGAACAAAAAACCAATGAGAATTCTCATGGCTTCCACCACTACCTCTGATGCGAATACAAGATCATTTCAAGTTTAACAACGAAGAAAGCGCCCACCACAAACACCTTCCTTGTGGTTAGGCAATGATTGAGGAGCATTGAAGACTCTACGCACGTGATTTGGCACATAGAAGACATGTGTGTAAAATGGAAGAAGACTCGACTGAAGGAATGGAAGAATACCTTTCTGAAGGTGGTCGGGCGCCCGACCAAATTTGTCACCGGGCGCCCGAAATTCTGAAATTTTGAAGTTTTCTTGGTGGACATTTTTTGTCCTAGTTGAGCGCCCGACCAAATTGGCCACCGGGCGCCCGACTAACGTACGAACTGTTTTTTTTTTAATTTGTTTTTTACTTAAATTTTAAGGTTATTTTGGTACTTTTGTGTTTTCTAATTGATTATTTAAGTAGGCTAAGCCCTAAAAACGAATTAGTTGATTATTAATGAAAAAGCAAACCTCTTTGGTGGCCTCTCCCTCCTCTCTCACTCATGGTGCTTCTTCTCTTTCCTTGATCTTCTTCTTCTAACTTCTTCTTGTGCCCCTCCAAATTCTTCAAGGTAATTATCTTCTTCTTTCTATTTTCGAGTTTTGCTAATCCTTCCTCGATCAAACTTTGAGAATCAATCTAAATCCTAAACCTCCAAATTCTCGAATCCCTAATCCGAGAAACTTCTTGATTCTTCGGACTAGTGATCTTCATTGATCGATTGGGTATGACCATGCAAGATCGGGAGGTCTCATCCCTCGCCGGATCCAACTTAAGTGATAATTGAATTCCATACTCCATGGTTGTGATGATGGCCCGCTCCATTGCGTGTTTCCTTTATAATTTTCTCAGTTATGATGATTAATGCTAGAATTTTAGATTATCATTGTCTTTTATTTTCGCTGAATAATTGTGTTTATAAACATGCATCATAATTAGGGCATCCTGCATCAAATTTGGTATCAGAGAATAGGCTTGCGTGGTTTTGTCTAGATCGAGTTATCAAATTAGGGTTTTTATTTTTAGGTGTAATTTAGGAAAGTTCCAGATTTAGAAAGTTTCCGATTTTAAAAACTTTTCAATTTTCGAAAATTTCCTAATTTGGAAAATTTCCATATTTGAGTTGTTTCCTGTCTTAATTTAATTGTGTCAGTTCATATTAGTCTTGCATTCATTGCATTCATTTTGTAAGTCGTAACACCTAGTAGTCTAGTTGGGTAGAGTTTGGTTCAAGTCTTAGTTGTATGCCCACGAGAAAAGGTAGAGGTTTCGGACTTCAACCAATCATGAACGAGCAGTTATCTGAGCAACTTACTCAATTGATGCAAAAGATAACTACAATGGAAACGAGACAAAAGAATGAATTCGCTCGTTTAAGTACCCAGATCACCACCACCATGAATAAAGTCAAGCAATTAGAGACATCCCAAAGGGAGAACCCCACTCTTAGGGAAGACGCATACTCTCAAGCAGGAGAAATCATTGAGGAGCGTGTTCCCATATGTGGAGGACATGGTGGTATGGGACGTGGAGCTGGTCCTGGGGTTGTGCGGGAGGCACAAGCTACATATGACTACCCAGACCACTACGATCCCGATGAGCGTGCGATGAAGAATGTGAAGGTGGAAGCCCCAAGTTTTGATGGGCGTTTGGATCCCAAGGCATTCCTTGACTGGGTTACTGACATGGACCACTACTTTAAGTGGTATGGCATGTCAAAAAACCGTCTAATGCGGTATGCAAAGATGAAACTTGTGGGCCAGGCCAAGTTGTTTTGGACCAATACTGAGCGAAAGGTAGAAAGGATTGGTAGAGCACCTATCACAGATTGGCACAAGATGAAAGAAAAGTTGAAGGAGAAATATATTCCTCTCTCGTACCGACAAAAGCTCCTTGACCAGTGGCAATCCTTACGCCAAGGGTCAATGTTCGTCACTAACTACATCGCCAAATTTGAGGAATTTATGATGCGATGTGATATCCTTGAGGACCCTCTAGTAACGCTCTCGCGTTTCAAGACGGGCCTTCGAGCGGATTTTCAGCGTGAGCTTATGAATCGGCCCATAACGGACTTGGATGAAGCATATCAAGTTGTGTAGGAACTAGAGCAATACCTGAAAGCTCCCGTCATTAAATGTTTTGAGTCCCGATATTCTAATGCTAGATTTGGCTCCCAAGGAACTAGACCTAACGTTGGTAGTCAACCTAGAGCGCAGGCAACTGTTCCACCTAGGCCTAGGGAGGACAAGGGCAAAGGGGTTCTTAGTACAGGCCCTAGTGGAGGTAGCCAAGTGAGATGCTACGAATGTGGGAATCTCGGTCACATGTCCAATCAGTGTCCCATGAAGAATCGTAGGAAAGCCTTAGTTGTAGGCAATCCCACGAGGGTGTTGATGGCCAGGGTGTTGATTATGAAGTAAAAGAATATCACCCTGAATGAGGTCTTACTGACGAAGATGGCGTAGATAAAGAAGCAACGCTTGCAGTAGTCAAGCGTGTGCTAGCTCAGTCTAGGAGTAGTGTTGGTTGGCGTTGGATCACTATCTTCTATACTCTTGCCAAGCGTGGAGAGAAAAATTGTAAAGTGATAGTGGACAGTGGAAGTTGCCAGAATGTGATTTCCGCTAACACCTTAGATCGTCTGAAGCTGAAATTCAAACCTCATCCTGACCCATACAAAGTTTCTTGGGTTGACAAAACATCCCTTCCAGTCACCCATCAATGTTTAGTTCCTATCGAGTTTGGGTCATACAAGGAGTCTCTGGTGTGATGTGATACCTATGGATGTTGGACATATTATCCTAGGTAGGCCGTGGCTATTCGACAATAACGTCACAATCTTTGGCCATTCGAATGTATGTACCTTCATGCATGACGGTACAAAGATCAAGCTTAATCCTATGCCACCTGACAGCACACTAGAGAAGAAGGATGAGAAGGCGATGAGTCTAAGAAAGTGAGGAAATCCAAACCTAAGTCTCTTCACATAATCAATGCGAGAGAATTTGAGAAAGAGACTAATGAGGATTCGCCTAAGGAAGTGCGGAAATCCAAACCTAAGTCTCTTCACATAATCAATGCGAGAGAATTTGAGAAAGAGACTAAGGAGGATTCCATGGTATATGCCCTTGTGGCAAGAGAGACTACACCCGAGGTTCCATCAGAGTTACCCCATGAGGTAACATCGGTTTTAAAGGAATACAGTGATGTATTTCCTGAGGATTTACCAAACGAGTTACCACCTATGAGGGACATTCAGCATGCCATTGACCTCATCCTAGGGTCGACTCTACCGAACCTTCTTCACCACAGGATGAACCCTGCAGAACATGCAGCGTTGAAGAGGCAAATTGATGAGCTTCTGCAAAAGGGTTTTATCCAAGAGAGTATGAGCCCGTGTGCCGTACCAGCATTGTTGACACCAAAGAAAGACGGCACTTGGTGCATGTGTGTGGACAGTCGTGCCATAAACAAAACTACCGTAAAGTATTAGGTTTCTCATACATAAACTTGATGATATACTTGACATGATGGCGAGGTCCACCATATTCTCCAAAATTGATCTCAAGAGTGGATATCACCAAATCCGCATACGCCCAGGAGATAAGTGGAAAACGGCGTTCAAAACCAAAGATGGGCTGTATGAATGGATGATCATGCCCTTCAACTTGACTAACGCGCCCAGTACTTTTATGCGGGTGATGACACAAGTCTTGAGGCCATTCATGGGAAAATTCCTAGTGGTGTACTTTGATGACATTCTTATTTACAGTACCACTAAGGAATCACACCTTGAACATCTGAAGCAGGTCTGTAGCGTCCTTAGGAATGAAAAGTTGTACGCTAATCTTAAGAAATGTGCGTTCATGTCTAGTCAAGTCGTGTTCTTAGGATTTATAGTGTCTTCAGAAGGAATGCGCGCGGACCCTGAAAAGGTCAGGGCCATAGTTGAGTGGCCTGAACCGAGGAACATTCATGAGATGCGAAGCTTTCACGGCTTAGCGACTTTGTCTAAAGCCGCAGTCAAGGCTTTTATGAAAATTAATGGCAAAATAGTAGAAGCTCCTGTCATGCGTCTACCTAACTTTTCTAAAGTCTTTGAGGTGGCGTGTGATGCATCTGGTGTTGATATAGGTGAAATGATGAGCCAGGAGGGCCACCCTGTAGCCTATTTTAGTGAGAAACTAAATGAAGCAAAACAAAAGTACACCACCTATGATAAAGAGTTCTACGCAGTAGTGCAATCCCTGAGACATTGGCGTCACTATCTCCTACCGCAAGAATTCGTCTTGTTTTCTAATCATGAGGCCTTGAGACATTTACATTCTCAGAAGAAACTCAACCCAAGGCATGCTAAGTGAGTAGCATTTCTTCAGGAATACTTGTTTGTCTTAAAACAAAAGGCCAGGATCGAAAACAAACCAACGGATGCCCTTAGTAGACGAGTAAAGTTGCTCAATTCCTTGAGTGTAAAGGTAGTCGGATTTGAGCAATTGAAATATGAATACCCCACATGTCCTGATTTTGGGGGTACTTACGCGTCGCTCTCTAGTGATCAGCGTAGTACGGGTGATTATGTGCTTAAAGATGGTTTTCTTTTTAGAAGAGACCAACTCTATATTCCCCATATATCCCTTCGTGAATTCCTCGTCTGGGAGCTTTATTCAGGAGGGATAGCTGGCTACTTTAGTCATGATAAGACCATTGCCCTCGTAGAGAATCGTTTCTATTGGCCAAGTCTCAAGCGAGACGTAGCCAAAGTTTTAGGGCAGTATCGTACATGTCAGCTGGCAAAGCAGCGCAAGCAAAACACCGGGCTATATACGCCATTGTCAGTGCCACATACTCCGTGACAAGACATTAGTATGGATTTCGTGCTGGGACTTCCCAAGACAATCAAAAAGCACGATTCCATTTTTGTCGTTGTAGACCATTTTTCCAAAATGGCGCATTCTCCCATGTTCTAAAACATCAGATGCGTCTCATAATGCTCATATTTTTTTTATGGTGTGGTGCGTCTCCATGGATTGCCTAAGACCATAGTGTCTGACCGTGATGTCAGATTTACTAGTTATTTTTGGAAAACACTATGGCACATTGTGGGTACTCGCTTACAGTTTTCTACTGCCTACCACCCTCAAACATATGGGCAAACAGAGGTGGTAAATCGAAGTCTTGGAAATCTTCTACGTTGTTTAGTGGGTGAACATGTTAAGACTTGGGACCTAATTTTACCAACTACTGAGTTTGCTTATAATGGGTCAGTAAATCGATCTACAGGGATGAGTCCATTTAAAGTTGTTAATGGGTATAAACCTAGAATGCCAATAGATCTCTTACCCATGTCAGTCACCCAGAAGTCTTCTGAATCAGCCGATGCATTTGCACGACATATCCATGAATTACATACACATATTAGACAGCGAATAAGTAAGAGTAATGATAATTATAAAATTTCAGCTGATTCTCATCCTAGACTGCAAGATTTTCAATAAGGAAACTATATAATGGTGAGGATAAGGCCAGAGCAGTTCTCACAGGGTTCCGCAAAAAAGTTACAAGCGCGTAGTACTGGACCATTCAAGATATTGCAAAAGGTTGGGTCCAACGCATATCGGATTGACCTCCCACCTAAAATGGGAAATAACCCAACTTTTAATGTGAAAGATCTAGTCCGTTCCCACCTTCCTATCGTTGATCCATCATCTCTTTCATGGCCCTTTTCTGATTTTGCTTCACAACCCCTTCCACCCCTTCCTCCACCTATTATCCATAAAGAAGAAATCGAGAAAATCTTGGATGAGGAGATAGTATCTACGAGAGACGGAGGTTTCCAAAGATACCTTGTCAAGTAGAGGCGTAAACCACCGTTCGAATCTACGTGATTGACTGAAGCGGAATTGCAGCGTGTTGATCCAGACTTACTAGAGCGCCACAAGAGTTTTAACTCGTCGAAGTCGAGTTTTTCTCACCCGAGGGGAGTTGATGCGGACACAAGATCATTTCAAGTTTACCAACGAAGAAAGCGCCCACCACAAACACCTTCCTTGTGGTTAAGCAATGATTGAGGAGCATTGAAGACCCTACGCACGTGATTTGGCACATAGAGGACACGTGTGTAGGATGGAAGAAGACCCGACTGAAGGAATGGAAGAATACATTTCTGAAGGTGGTCAGGCGCCCGACCAAATTTGTCACCGAGCGCCTGAAATTCTGAAATTTTGAAGTTTTCTTGCTGGACATTTTTTGTCCTAGTTGGGCGCCCAACCAAATTGGTCACCGGGCGCCCGACCAACGTACGAACTGTTTTTTTAATTTGTTTTTTACTTAAATTTTAGGGGTATTTTGGTACTTTTGTGTTTTCTCATTGCTTATTTAAGTGGGTGAAGCCCTAAAAACGAATTAGTTAATTATTAATGAAAAAGCAAACCTCTTTGATGGCCTCTCCCTCCTCTCTCTCTCATAGTGCTTCTTCTATTTCCTTAATCTTCTTCTTCTAACTTCTTCTTGTGCCCCTCCAAATTCTTTAAGGTAATTATCTTCTTCTTTCTATTTTCGAGTTTTGCTAATCCTTCCTCGATTAAACTTTGAGAATCAATCTAAATCCTAAACCATCAAATTCTCAAATCCCTAATCCGAGAAACTTCCTGATTCTTCAGACTAGAGATCTTCATTGATCGATTGGGTATGACCATGCAAGATCGGGAGGTCTCATCCCTCGCCGGATCCAACTTAAGTGATAATTGAATTCTATACTCCATAGTTGTGATGATCGCCCGCTCCATTGCGTGTTTCCTTTATGATTTTCTCAGTTATGATGATTAATGCTAGAATTTTAGATTATTATTGTCTTTTATTTCCGCTGAATAATTGTGTTTCTAAACATGCATCATAATTAGGGCATCCTGCATCAACCTCTCTTCCCCCTAATCTAGGAGAGGATCCCGACCGCTTTCCCTTCTAGGAGTAGAAGAAGTTCCCAACCCCTCAACTCACGCTGAATTTTATGAGGGTTAGTTACCCTTAGGATAATCAACCAAAACATAATTAGTAAGGGTAGCTAGAAATGAAAACTGTAGGAAAAGCTGAGGATTTTTAGCCTCATTTTGTTATTAGGGGCATATCAGAGGATTCTAGCCTCATTAGCCCGCCAATGGTAGTTTAGCCTTACTTTTAATTGGTATATTTGCTGCTAGACTATCACCCTGCTTAGATTAGCTAATCTTGTTAAGTTTTATGCTTAATTGTATGTTAATCTTTGCTTTGGTCATGATGTACATAATTAAGGGGGTGGTTGGTTGATTGGACGATAAACCCTGTGCTCTCATTGCTTAATATGTGTCTTAAATGATTAATTTTACATTATTAACTATGCTTAGATAAGTACATTTTTCTTGTTAATCATGTTCCCATTGCATGCTCCATGTTTTAATGTTCATGCACCCTATACTCTCCTTAGTTAGCATGTTTTTATAGTTATAACTGCGACACTCAAATCTCTCATAACTTTTACTTAATTGATGTATCATTAAGAGGGGGAGATTGGTTTGTCAATTGTTAGTTTGTCAATTGCTGACAAAAAGGGGGAGGTCCCACCAAAACAAGTTTTTCTGTTTTGTGTTGCAAGATTGACAGGTTATGGGGGAGCAATCAAGAGGAGCTTACTTAGTTACATGTCTTAGTGTTTTGAGTCGTAATCTTTTAAATTTGACATGTAATGTATTTATGTTTTGGTAGGGTCATTGATATGGACCGTGACACGGTCGTTTTTGTCACGTAGCCCTTTTTCACTTGGAAAGGGCATGGCAACTGAACTCTGGTTATCCAGGTAGCCCTTTCCACCCTAAGCATGGCGGTGGCACTCTGGTTGTCCAAGTAGCCCTTTCCATGTTGTGGCAACTTCCACTTTGATCTAGGTTGCCCTTTCCACAGGCCACCCTTTCCATGACTCAAACACAGGACGTGATGTTGGCTTTAATACCAATTGTTAAGAACCTCGCCAATACACCAAAAGCCCCAGGACTGATGAACACATCAAGCTAGGCCCTTTAAAGCATTGGATCTTAACAGAAACTAACTCCTTAGCTAATCATTTGGCCAAGGAAGGGGTGGCCTGAGATTCTTTCTATATTGGAGACACTAATGCATTGCCTTAATGGATAAGGTTTCCCTTTCCTCCTTTAAAAAAATTTAGAAAAAGAAAAAAGAAAGAAAATATCACTTACAAGCAAGAATTTTCTGCATCTGGATCTTCTCGCATAATAATTCCAATAATAGATGCGGACATTTTTAACTGCCTGTTCATTACCCTTGTTATCTCCTCCCCATTTGCTTTGATAAAATAGAGCGTATTCATGTCATCAATAACTCCTAGAACACCATGGGAATCTGACCAGGCTCCGTGCGTAAAAATAGTCAGCCTGTCATTACCTGATGAAATCAAATTGCATCTTAGACGGGTTTGACAATAAATTCCAGAGATCACAATTCATGAATGAAGCAAACTAAGGCAACTCATGTATCATTATCCAATACTACAAGCACAAAAGAATCTCTCAAATCCCACACCATCCGTATTGCATATCAATTATCATTGCGATCCAAATCTGAAATAATAGGGCGAGAGTCATGAGACTAAAAAATGCAATCTATCGTGGATTAGGCTGGACAGAACATTCTTAAAGTCGCGAAAAGGAAACAGGCCATGCTGTGTGGCCTGCCCCAGGAGTCGATGAAGGCAAAGGCTACTTCCAGAAGCTAATGAGTAACCAACGAGCAGTTGGCACCCAAACTCAGCTGTGATAGGAGCACGCCAATATGGAAGATTTCAACTCAATACCCTTGGTCCCAATATCAGATTGAGGATTTAGTAGTCAGCATTTCTACATTTCTGTTACTGGTTAAGGCTGCATTTGGATGTTCAAACAAACTGGACTGAAACAATTCAATTCAGATAAGAGAAAAATGGCCTTAGTTGGGCTAAACCCAGAACATCCATAATGACAAGCTGAGCCCCAAATTTGAATTATTCTCGATTCAACTCGAACTTGAAACACACAGGATTGCAATTAGGGGTCTGCTTGTCACTACGAATCAAAATGGTGCTACCCCACTTTCAGTCATTTCCTATAGACCAAACTGAAAATTGTAATCTAGTTGAATTGAGCATCCAAACACACTAAATAACAAAATATTCTACATTCCTCGACAAGTGCAAAGCAACGACAAGACGCGAATAACATATCAGATCCCCACAAAAAACTCATATCGTAAGATCCTCGCCGACACTGATTGATTTGCAAACACCCATTTTTCATTTTTGGGAACCGAACCAATTCCCAAGGTGGAAAAATGTGCATCGAGATCAATCCCTCATCACATATTCCTCCAAAAAATTGTGACAACAAAGCCTCACCAATAAAAATGCCACGTGGGGCCATGTAATTGTCATCCTTATGCAATATTGTAATCCGATTTCCAGCGGCGACGGCAACATATTCGCCCCGAGGAGAGATAAACAGTGAGGCCCATTTCTTCAACGATCTTGGCCGTTTGTTCCCGCTCCATTTCTCCTTGAGTTGGCTAATACCTTCAGTGTAATAAACACATCAGTAGCCTAGAATCACACACACACACACACACACACACACACACACACACACACACACACAGAATTGAGATAGGATCGAAGGACGGAACGTGCCTCGGCTCGAAAGCAGTGAAAAGAGACGGCCTCTGACACCTTGTTGCTGCTGGATTTTCAGAATTAAAAAGAAGAAGAGATCAGATGAATGAGATTGGGATTGTAGGAGGATGGATGTGTGTGTGTGTGTGTGTGTGTGTGTGTGTGTGTGAGAGAGAGAGAGAGAGAGAGAGAGAGAGAGAGGAGATGTTTCGACCTGTTGCTGGTGTTGAAGATGGAAAGAGAGATCTGAGGAGGAAGAGAAGGAATCGGTTGCGTGATGGCGAATCTCGAAAAGCACCTCCTCAGGATGGGAGACTCCGTCCATGGGAGGTGTCTGGTTTCGGGATTTGGAAACCCTAGAAATGGGGTTTTGGGGGTTGATGACGACGACGAAGACGATGATGATGCCCACGACGATTTTGAGCGTTTTCTACGCGCGCTTCCCTACGCACGCCCGACGACCCCGAATCCAAACCTTGGATTCGGGTAGTTACCCCTCCAGTATGAAATTCGGCACTGGCGGTACTGGAAAAGCTTCCTGGGCCCACCATTATGTTTTTTTATCCACGCTGACCATTCACTTTTCAAGATCATTTCAGGGCATGACCCCAAATTTTATGCAGATCTAAAATTCAAGTGGACCACGCCACAGGAAGCAAGGCGGATAATGACGGCGTGGATTTCCTGCGAAAGCCTTGCGCAGAAAGCCCCTACGCTGGGAACCAAGGTGAGCCTACAGTGATTTTTTTTTGGGAGCTCATTTTATTACATAAAAACAACCCAAGACTCAAGTGGGCCTCAATAAAGTTAAAGGTGGGTAGGTAAATTACTACCGTTGAAACCTCCTGGGTCCACAGTGATGTTTATATGACATCCATACCGTTCATAATGTCACTACTACTAGGATGAACGGGAAAAACAAATATTATCCTGATTCGAAACTCCTGTAGCTCCACAAAGATTTCAACTGACGTTCAATCTTCACGTTTTGGGCCCACTTAAGTGGTGGATCCGTTCATTTTTGTTCTCATATTCTAAAATGAGTTCCCTAAACGGATGGACAGAGTGGATTCATCAAAAAATATTACTGTGGGCCCACCTTGGTTCCCCGCGTAGAAACTCTGCGCGTGCGTAAGGCTCTTCCCAGGTAATCCGCGCTGGATATGAGAACAACCTGAGCCTGTTCCGTACAGGGGAGCGGATTAGGTACAACCCGAGCCTGTCCCGAGCTCAGGACAGGCCGGTACGTGGCGAGGAGGCACTGGGGGAGAAGCGTGACGTGACTATGTCAGGCTTGCTGATGTGACAGGTTACCTCTGACAATGTGCCCTGCACCAATACAAATGTAACACATGGGTGCCACGTAGGGCCTGTCCTGAGCTCGGGACAGGCTTGAGTTGTACCTAATCTGCCCCCATGGCACATACGTGTCACATTTATATTAGTGTAGGCCTGACTGTCATGTCCGGCCTCCTCCCATCAATGCCCACACACCACCACGTAGTAGCCTCTACTAAGCTAGGTACAGGCTACGGCAGTACCTAATCCACTACCACCTTCCTTAGGGCTGCAATTTTCATTTGCCGTTCTCCCTGTTAATAAGGTCCCTAAAATGAATTCGCAAAATAGATGAACCGCATAGATAAAATGCGTACATTTTTGTGCGGTCCACAACAACATTGACCAATACTGGACTTGGTGCGTTCCACGGTATTAACCAGTACTGACCTTCATGCTGGGGTCACTACTGATACAACTCAATCGTGACCCTTCCAATGCTGACAATGTGTCGTCAGGTACTAAAAAAGCTTTGTGGGACCCACTATAATGTACATCTTATAGTTTTGAAAAGATTTTTTATTTTGTGCTGATATAGCTGGACCAATTAGGTCACGGATGAAAATCCTGTTAAATCCGAGCAGATGATCTATATTTTTTGCCTATACTATTAATCCATTTTGCCAACTCATTTCAGGATATGATGCTAAAAATTGAGGCAAATTCAAATCTTAGGTGGACCACACCATGGGAAACATTGGTGATTGAGCACTCATCATTAAAAACTCACCTGAGCTCTGAACGATTGCTAATCTCTTAATTGCATCATGTAAATTTAACAGTCTACTAGGTTGGTGCTCAGCCCTAGCCTAACCCAAGCAGGTTCAGTCAGATTGGTTGGCTTGATACATGCAAGGCCCACATGATGTTTATTTGAGAGCCAACCTGACAAAAAACAAATATCAGCTTGATAGAAAACTTATGTAGCACGGAAAAAGTTTTTAATGGTAGGAGTTCAATCCCCACTGTTGTATGTGGTGGGGTCTACTTGAGCTTTGGATCTGCCTTATTCTTTTATTTATGCTCTAAAATGATATTTCCAAGTGGCTGGATGGTGTGGATACACCACATACATCATGGTAGGGCCACATAACTTGGTGACTTCACTTGCGTAGGGGTAGGTTTTATACAGCAAGATAGCGTTGTTGTCTTTGAAAGGAAGGGAAGCCGATTGCATAGCAAGTCAGCGTACTGAGTAAACTCTCAGGGGCCACCGTGACTTGAGTATTTTATCCACTACGTCCATCCATCTTAACATATACTTTTAGGGCTGGAGCCTAAAAATGAAGCATAGAAAAATCTCAAGTGGACCACACCATAGGAAAAGTGTGAACTAAATGTCTGCAGTTGAAAATTTCTTGAGGGCCATAGAAGTTTTAGATCAAGCTGATATTTGTGTTTTCCCTTCATCCATGTCTATATGATCTCATGAATAGGTTGGATGACAAAGAAACATCACTGTGGGCCTAGGAAGGTTTTAAAGGTGGAAATCATTATTCCCACTCTTTCATGTGGCATGGTCCGCTTGAGCTTTTAATATGCTTCAATTTCAAGCTCAACTCCTAAAATGAGCTGGCAAAATGAATGGACAGCATGGATAGACCACATACATTCACAGTGGGCCCAACAAAGTTTACTCAGTATGATAAGAGCTTACTAAGTGCGCAATTCGGCTTCCTCCGGAATCGGTGGACGCATGGCTGGACGCATATTTCTTGCAAAGAATTAGGGCTATACATCGAGCCGAGTCGAATCGAGGTGGGCCAAGCTTGGCTTGACTCGTATGCGCTCTCCTCGAATTCGAGCTCACCCTCGAGCTTACCATTGGAGCTTGCCTTGTTTGCTAAAACTTTCGAAGCGAGCTCAAGGCAAGCTAGTGGATCGACCCTCAAGTCAAGTCGAGCTTGCTCCCACCTTAATTTATGATATTTTTAACTACAAAATACAAATTAAAAGTCAACAACATTAAGCTCAAGAAGTCATACATATATTAGGGGAGAATAACATTTCTACCGGTGGGACCCCACCATTAAAATGACCTAGCTCTGATCGGTTTTTTCTTTGGTCAGGTCACACATGCTTTGAATGCACCACTAGTAATATTTTATGAACCATAATTAACACAGTACATGCATAGCTCACCACATGAATGGACTCCCCTTATTATTGTGTGGACCATCTTCATGATGAGGCTTAGCTGATTCATGGATCAGATGCACCACCTCCCTCATAAAATTGCAATCAATAGCCTTATATAGTGTTTGGTCTTACCATAACCCTTGTTTTGTAGATATGTATGGTGTGTGGTCTCACTATAGTACTTGTGTTTGTGTAGCGTGTAAAACACACAACCCAATGTGTGGGGGGAGGGGGGAGAAAGAACCAAGAAATAAGAAGATTATGCTTTTTTTTAACAAATATCTATATGAAACGAGTCGAGCTTGAATTGAGTCGAGTGACCCAATGGTCAAACTTGACTCGATTTTTTACTCGAGCTCCTAAATGAAGCTTGGCTTGACTTGTTCTACTGAGTCGAGTCGAGCTGAGGTGAGCTTTTTCGAGTCGAGTCGATCGAATTTCTCGAGCTGACTTGGCTCATGACCAGCCCTACAGAGAATTAAGCGGATCCAGATTTGGTGTGGCCTTTGGCGGGCCCACCTTGATGAATGTGTTTCATATCCACACTATCCATCCAATTTTTTATATCCTTTAATGATGTTATCCCAAAAATTCAGCATATCCAAATCTTTGGTGGACCTCAACTAAATTATAATAAAATTATAATTTATAAGTAGCTTGTATATACATCGGGTTCGGGTTGGGTTGAGCAACTTGAGACCTCAACCCGACCCGACCCAAGATTTATCGAGTTAGTGTTTTTATAGCCTAAGCCCGAATCGAATCGAACCGAACCGAACCTGATACATCCTACCCGATAGGGCTCTCAATGGAGCGGGTCAGATCCAAGATCCGATTCGCACCAAATCTGAATAATGCGGATTTGGATCTTAAAATAGGTCCAATTAGTCAAGGACCAGATTTGGATCTTAAAATAGGTCCGATTACTTAAATGGACCGGATTTGGATTCACAGGAACATATCCAAGTTCGATCCGTATCCAATTAAGATCAGACTCATTATCACCTTACTATATACGTTATATTCATGCTGGCCATCCATTTTCCAGATATTTTACGCCATGTCTCAAAATTGAGACATGCCACTCTTAGGTTGACCATACCACAGTAAATAGTGGGTTTTGCATACAGTAAACTGGTTGGACCACAGTTTGCAATCCACCAAATGGATTACTCCACATCTATTAAGCTTTGTAACATCCAATCCTCCTAATAGGTTGGCCCCACCATGAGGAACAATTCATACAAAAATCAACTTCATCCACTAACCTAGTGTACCACACTAAAATTTTGCTATTAATCAATCAACGGCTATATACTATTTTCTATATTGTAGCTCACATAATGATTGGATAGGGCTGAATTTTGCATTAGAAGATCCTCATGGTGGGGCCAACCTACTAGGAGGATTGGATGTCAAAAGCACTTAAGAGGTTTAGAGAAATCAACTGGGTGGACTGCAAAATGTGGTCCAACCGGTTGGACTTGAGAGTGGCTCTTTTATATTATATATTTTTTTAGATGTGTAATGGAATGGATTCGGACCTAGATCCGAGCCGAATTCAATGGTTATATGGGTTTTGTATCGGAAATCGATATAACAAATTTATAAATGAACTGGATATGGATCTCATTTCATTCTCCCCACTCTGATTGGCAGACCCTACAAAAGTAAAAATCAAGTAAAAATTACATTACACATCTCCCTCTATATCTTTTCAAAAAATAAAAATAAAAATCTGGAAGGTATTACCTGAAGTCATGGTGAAACTGACCACATTCCCTCCACCAATCCACCATCCAAGAGGTGCTATATATGGAGGGGTTTCGGTCGCTGGTCTTTGGTCGTAATGAGAAGGATTGTCAGCAGGGGCGGAGCCAGGATTTTGTACCAGAGGGGGCAAGGCACAAGCATGCAGCAACGGTGGGCGCCATTGTCCCCACTGTTTTTGTGATGGGTCCATTTGAGCTTTGAATCTTCCCCATTCTTTTTATCGAACCATAAAATGATCTCTCTAAATGGTTGGACGGTGTGGATACAACACATACATCATGGTGGGCCCCATAGAACTTGGTGACGTCACTTCATGGCTAGATGGCCGCTGATTTCTTTAGCACGAAGTTCCTGCTCTAGGAACTTAGGTGGAGCCCACTGTGATGTTTGTGAGAAATCCACCGTCCATCCATTTTGTGAGATCATTTTAGGACACGCGACAAAAAATGAGCCGGATCCAAGGCTCAAGTGGGCCAAAAAGGTGAGGATTGAACTCCTACAATTGAAACATTCGTGGGCCACAAAAGTTTTGAATCAGTCTAATATTTATGTTTTCAGTTCATCCAAGTAGGAATGGAGTTATGAACGGTATGAATGGCATATAAACATCACTGTTGACCCCAGAGAGGTTTCAATGGTAGGAATTTCTCTACCCACCTTTTCCTTTAGTGTGGCCCACTTGAATTTGGATCCAGCTCATTTTTGGTCTCATGTCTTAAAATGAGCTCAAAAAACAGATGGACCGGGTGGATTTCTCACAAACATCATGGTGGGACCCACCTAAGGTTCCCAGCGCAGGAATCCTGCCAAAGAAATTCGCGTCCGCCGGAGCTATTTCGCGTACGAGATTTCCTGCCGACCAGTAGGAGGACCTATCTTGAGATTGTCAAGGGCTTTGTGGGCCACGGTAATCTATATATTTTATCCAAGCCCTCCATCTATTTTGAAACATCACTTTAGTGCTTGAGCCCGAAAGAGAGGCAGATCAAAGGCTCAACTGGACCACACCAGATGAACCAAATCCCCCCCCCCTCACCCCTACGTGGCTCCGCCCCTCATTGTCAGTGTGGTTAGGTTCTGTATAGAGAAGAACTGACGGAGCCGCTATTCTCTCTCTCTCTCTCTCTCTCTCATCCACAGGATTCACTTCATGATTTGATTCGAGAGACTAAAGCAGAGACAGTATTTGGGAAATCCCTCATTTACACCTGCAATTTGGCACAACTATCAATATGGTATTTCGTACCTGAATCCCCACCATCCAAACAACGTGTGGAATATCAACGGTGGGATTTTCAATTCCATCTCACGTAATCCCTTCTAGTACCATGCGCCAAACACACCTAAGCAGATGTCCAGCACAAGAAATAGTGGTGACTGAACACCCACCATTAAAAACTTCTCTTAGGCCCACCGTAAACAGATTATAATATTTATTTGCCATCCAACCCATTGATAAGGTCAACCAGATCTATATGAAGGAAAAACACACAGATCAGCTCGATCCAAAACTTTTGTGACCTACAAATGTTTTTTAATTGTCATTCACAACTTTTCCAATGGTGTAGTCCACCAGAGATTTGAATCTACTTAAGTTTTGCGAACGCGTCTTAAAATAAACTGGAAAAATGGATGGACAGCGTGGATATACGAAAATATCATCAACATAGCCCTCAACGGTAAGCGTAACACCCTCCAAGGTGTTGTCCGGACGACGCCTAATCAGCTCCGTGAGGCGCAGTGTGGGGACGGGATTGTTACTGCAATAGCCCTGAGTTGTGGCTATTCTTAATAAAAGTCCATTTTCTTGTCTGGCTCACCCATTTAGGCCTTTCAACGAGAATTTGAACAGTTTATGGTCGAAAATGCCCCTCTACTCAGCGGGAATCCACAATGCTCATGGATTCCCCCTGAGTACTCAGGATTTCCCCTCGCACTAAGGATATTGTTGATCGTAAAATTTTAAATTCTCGTCAAAAGGCCAAAAAAGAAGAGCTAGACGAGAAATTAGACTTTTAGTAAAATTGGCCACACTTCAGGGCTATTCCAGTAAAGATCCGTGAGGGACGCGGATTGCCTGCTGACCCCGCCTGGAGCGACGTAGATATTGGTCGGCGCTATGTGGGTCCAACCATGATGTGGGTTTTATCCACGCCGTACATCCATTTCCCGGATCATTTTAGGGCATGAACCCAAAAATGAGGCAGATCCAAATATCAGGTGGACCACAACAGAGGAAAACAGTGGTGATTGAACGCCCACCATTAAAAACTTCATAGGGCCTGCTGCAATGTTTATTTTGCCATCCTACTTGTTGATTAGGTGACATGGAACTGGATAAAGAGAAAACACAAATATCAGCTTGATCCAAAACTTTTGTGACCCCCAGGAAGTTATTCATTGTGGGCATTCAATCGCCACTGTTTTTCCTGTGGTGTTGTCCATCTGAGATTTGGATCTACCTCATTTTTGTGCAAATGCCCTGATATGATATGGCAAAGTGGATGGATGGCAAGGATAAAACACATGCATCATGATGGAGCTCGTAAAGCACCAATCAGTAGAGACATTTTTGCGCTCATGCCCTAAAATGATTGAGCAAAATGGATGGATGGCGTGGATAAAACACATGGATCATGGTGGGGCTTGCAGAGCACTGATTAGTAGATACACACTTTTGTGCTCATGCCTTAAAATGATCTAGCAAAATGGATGGACGGCGTGGGTAAAACACACGCATCATGGTGGGGCTCGCAGAGCACCGATCAGTAGAGACACACTGGATGTGCATCTGGCATCCAAATTGCCCATACGGGTTGCCCGCCATGAAGTCAGGCCAATCCAACCATCATGTTAGCCATCATATGAACATGGAAGTTTTTTGAGAAGTTGTCCATTGTTTTAATGCTTGACCTCAGCCAGTTATGCATATCCACTTCATTATATGGGTCCACCATGATGATGGGACGATTTAAAATAATAATAATAAAAAGAAAACCAGGTCAATACAAGGTGGGCCACACTGTAGGAAACAACGGGCAATCATCCAAAAGCCTGTAAATTCACGCATTAGCCCAAATTGAATTGGCCTTGGTGGGTGACACAGAACAGGCACAGGCACCAGATTTCATCAAAACGCTCCAAAGATATGACGGATGGGCACCGTTCAATGGTGGCACACAACAGATCAATGGTCTAGATCTACAAACCGTGAGTCTCACGAATGAATTTATTATTATTATTATTATTTTTTTTTTGACATTTAAGACCCAGGTAGATCCATGCTTCAGCAATTCTTTGGAGCCTCAGGTCGACCCCATCCAGATCTAGGTAGATTTAGCAATTCTGTCTTAACAAAGCAGTATTCTCGAATCTCGGCTCTTAAGTTGTGATAGGTGGGGCCCATGTTTTAGTAATCCAAGCCATTGCTCTCTTGAGTCCTACCATGGAGGGATGATGCTCTAAATCCCTTCTAGGTTGCAAGATCTTAGCCAACAATCTTGAGCTCTTTTCAGTTGATTGCCGACCAATGTGGGATTTCTCTTTGTACAAATGTCTATTTGTACACTACAAATCAAAAGGCTAATGGTATTTAACTTTTCATCTGTCTACCTTTAGTCCATCGACAGTGGTCCCTGCATATCAGCAATCAGAATCACGGAACCAAAGGCCCACTCAAAAGGAGATGATTATTTTATGAAGATTACAGTTCAATTACCATAGATGACTACATCAACATGTCGAATATCAGTAATGCCCATGTTCCAACGTTGTACAATTGTATCAGATCTGACCCATGTACTGAGTGGGGCTCTATCTACAGTTAAGTGTTTTGGACCATCTAAATTGCCATAAAATGATGTCGTGTGTACGGTCTAGAAACATGTTAGCCTGGATAGTGGCCGCCCACCATCCACTAAATCAACGATTTGGACAATCTGGATTCCAGTGAAACCATGTGCCCCCAAGGATATGTAACGCTAACAAAGGAGTCTCTTTATGTTTCTTCTGTTTTTTTTTCTTTTATCCTTGTGAAAATAGCGGCCTTCTTAGAATTCAGCTGTTTGCTACACTACCGCCCTAATGCTTGCAAAACACTGCAATTGGATATTTATTCTACCAGCGTATCAGAGCATCAAAATCAAAAGTGTGGTTTGCAAACAACATTATTTAGTATGGAAATAGCACTATGATGCGCACCGAACCCAAATAACCATACTCTTCACAACATATATTACTTAGCCTTTAATTTGTCAACACTTGTTTGTTGAAACGGGGAATTATATATTTTTCATTTTTAGTTGTCCAAAAGGTGAATCCCAATTTTGACAGTTTTTACTTGCACTTAATTTGTAACAAGTGTCTGCATATCATCCATCACTCTCTCGCAGAGTATCAAAGGCTTTCTACTTCCATTTACAAATGCCATTCATGGAAGGAAAACTATTCTTAGCTTTCACACTTGTTTAACGAAGATGAGGAATTGGGTGATCCTGGACCAAAGTAAGGCCCATGGGTTCAGTAATCCAGATCATCTCTCTCTCGAGTCCTACCATGGATGGATAATGCTCCAAAAACCCTTCTAGGTTGTAAGATCCTACCCAACAATCTTGACTCTATTTTCAGTTGATTGCAGACCATTCTGATATTCTCTCTTCCACTGCTAACCTTAGCGACATCGGTGAGATTCAAGATCCCACTTGAACACATTTGATAATTGCACACAAAGGCAGCTGTGCGGTGGCTTCTACGGCCACTTCCTTTTTGTTTTAGGTGTGTTATATGATACTGATGCAGCATACGATGCTTTGAAAAAAAATGACACTCAAAACACTAATTTTTATGGTAATAGATCGTACCATTATATATTATTTTCTTCAAAGTATTATTTGCTCCAGAATGAGCCATCCAGTCCCTCGGTATAACCCAAAGTGTAAAGTGTGAAAGCATTAAAGGAGGGAAAAAATAAAAATAAAAATAAAAATCGTGTACTAGGAAATAAAACAATTAAATGTCGTGCCTCACCATTAACAAATTTAACTCTTACAAAACAACTTCAAGTAACCGAGAAATTGCCAGGTTCTTTAAATTTCAGACAGACATTTAATATGCCGAAAAGCTGAGACTGATTTAAGAAATTTCTTACCGTAAGCTGGAAAAGCCAACTCAAAACCAACTCCATTACTCCCTTGTTTCCTTTTTTCCCCCCATTTTTCAAGACATCACTATTTGGATATCCACTGTTGCTATGACTTCTGCAGGGGAGCGCGCTTCAAGCTAGATGGGGGTTTTATATCTTTCTATACGTGGTAGAAATCCTGCTAATCTGAGCATCACGGACAACGTTTTGAACAAATCAATCCAAGTTCTCCATTTCATTTACACTGGAAACACTCCTCTTTAATAAGGAAGACCTTAATGGATCGATGTGGCGCTTTACTACCATCTTTTTCAATTCCATCATGGGCCACTGAAAAGATTAAAACAAATGATGGGTTTGGTAAATGTGATGCTGTTGAGGGCGGCATCAACTATGCAGTGGCTGTAAAGGCAAACCAAACAACATGGCTGACAATCTCTTACAAAAGAAAATGCAGTAGAAAAAGAACATGGTTTCCAATTTTAAGGATTGCTGAGAAATTTCGGTATTGAAGAAAAATTAGGAAACTTGAAATCCTAGCTAAAACATAAGACTGAGGGAGGTTCTTGGCATGGTCATTTCCCCTCTCCAAGGGCTTTTGTTAAGACAAGACAGATATGGATGTCATCTGTGTGTTATGTAATGTGGACATGGAGAAGGCATGATCATGATCATGTTGACTGGGACCTCTTGAATTACGCTCTTAGAAGGATTGGATTAGGAAGAAAGTGGATATGATGGATAAGAGAGTGCATATCTTTTAGCTTCTTTCTTTAACCTAATTAATGGATTCCCGACAGGCTGTTCCCCCAGTTCTAGGGGGCTTCAACAAGGATACCCCCACCACTCGTTGTCTCCTCTTTTATCAACCACTGTTGCTGAGAGCCTGAGTATGCCCGGCTTTGGTACAAGGTTGCGAGGTTGATAAAGCAGAGGTGATGATTTCCCACCACCAATTTGCAGATGACATGTTGATCTTATTTGAGGCTTCCAGTTATCAGATTAGTACTATTGAAGGGGTCCTACAATGTTTTAAAGCAGTGTCACACCTCAGGATCAATTTAAGGAAGACTACTCTTGCTGGGGTTGGTTACTGAGGGAGATGAAGTGGAATCCTTACCTGAGGTTCCAGGCTGCATTGTCACACAACTTCCGTTAAAGTACCTTCTGACTGGAGGAATGTGAATGCAGTCTCTTTTTGGGACCTGGTTGTGTAGATAATAGAGAAGAGACTAGAGACATAGAAAAGATCTTGCTTGTCCCTGGGTGGGAGAATAACTTCAATAAAGCCTGCTTTGTTAAATCTACTCGTACGCAAGCAACGAGTGCCACACACGAGCGAAGCATAAACAAGGCAAGGGGAATTCCTATAGTATATGGTGATGCATGCGAAATCCTTGGATTGCATATTGAATATACATCCATGTCTTTCTTGGTAAATGGTGGTGGAGATTCAGGAAAGAGCTGGAAGCTTTGTGGATAAGTTATTGAATATACAGGAGTTCTGATGATGGATAAGTTTCTGGGGTCGGTGTTGAGCAATGGAAGGTCTAATGTCTGGAAAGCTATTGATATGACTAGGAGGCAATCTGGTAGCACTAGCAGGTTGGTTCCAGACAAATTGAGTTGTTTGCTTGAAGAATGGATTCAATTTATTGCTGGGCAAGGTGTATCCGGTTTTGGAAGGACAAATGGCTTGGGGATTCCAAGCTCCAAGCAGCTTTCCCTCAACTTCCCTATCTTTGAGTGAAGTTCTGCAGCATTGGTATGTCACACCACCTGTGTGCATTTTGTTTGGAAAACACCCATCCCTCCGAGTGTTCAAGCCTTCGTGTGGCTAGCTATGGCGAATTAAATTCTAACACATTACAACTTAAAGCAAAAAAAAAGAAAGAAAAAGAATGGTGATCCCGAATATGTGCTGTATGTGTAGGGAGGATGAGGAATCAGTGGATCATCTGTATCTGCATTGCCGATCAGCATGGACGGTCTGGGATTACTTCTTTCAGATATTCAGAATTCAGTGCATAGCAGGAAAATTAATTTTGTGATGTCATTACGGGCTTGAGTGCTGGCCGTTTTTCAGAGAGAGATTCTAGGATTTGTGAAGGCAAAATCTCCTCTACTGCCTCTCTCAGTTGGGCAATTGCTTCATCAGTTTATGAATGTGTTTTAGGATAGCCTGATTTATTGGATTCTCCGTTTCTACGATATGGAGACTGGGAAGCTATTTTGTTTTTTGGGTGATTTCCTGTTTTTGGTAGCCAGATTGGGTTGTCTTGCTTTTTTCTTTTTTTTTTTCTTTCTTTCTTTCTTTTTTTTTTTTTTTTTTTTTTGTAGCACTTGAGGTTGTTATCCATGTGACACAAGTTGACGAGAGGGCCACACCTCACCTTTGTTATTGGAGTTGTTTGTCTTCCTTTGATCGAGAGAGGGATAATTCAATCATAATTAAGTGGGTTTTCGTAACATGACATGAATATTCCGAAAACATCCTCTGACCTTCCATAGGGAAATGAAGCAGTTTCCAGGGAAAACAAAAGTCTGTGCAAGTGTTAAAGAGATGTGAGGCAGTGACCCAAGATGCTGTTAAATTATAAGATTTATATGAGAAAAAACACCATTCTAAAGTTCTTAAATCTATGAATCTACCAGAAATCTACAAAGGAAATAAATAAAATAAAAATAAAAACCCTTCTCCTACATCCCAAACCCTATCAAGAATTCAAGAAAAGTAACCATGAAACCACTCACTCAGCAGCTACTGCAGGTCTGATGCCCCAGCCCCCCCAAGTATTAAAAATTGATGTTCTTTCATCTCCCTGAGGAAGAGGGAAGATCAAAAGACAGTTTGACGGAAGCTTGTGATGGTAGGCAGGGCAACAGAAGATTGGGATGGTGATTCAATTGAAAGAATGAAATGATTGAAAAGAAAGAAGGAAAGAAGAAAGAAAAGCCCTACCATTAATTAAAAGAAGAAGAAAGGAAAGAGGGGCATTTTGCCATGAGAGGAAAAAAAAAAAACATGTCCGGATGTGCATTTGTGTTGGTGTGTGCGTAATGGGAGGCCTAATCATTATTTTGAAAGGTAGACCTTATCATTATTGATTGATAGTAGAACATAAAACTATAAATAAAATAGACTCACACAATTTAGTAGTATGATCTAGAGGTGCCACTTCCAGACATATGCCGTCTTCCGTAAGTTTCACTTGCATATCCTGTCCTGTCATGTTCAAAGTGGTCATCTGGTAAAACCCTGTTAAATCATTAAAGAGTAAGAACATACCAACAAGGATCCATACAGTTTGCCACTGTATCACCACAAAAATCAAAGCATACCATGAATATTCATCATATGTAGAAGCACTGCGTTGGGGTCCTTGGGGATAATCATCTATCTCCAAATCAGATCCCCTTCTAGCACGCCTAGTGCGATAGCTATACACCACCAGGTCGTCGTCATCATCCTGGACAAGAGTCATTGATGAGTCGCACCAATGAAAAATAAATAAATTTGTTGACTGGTGAGGAAACTAAGTAGTTTCTGCAACTTACTAGTGCAGAGTAGGGTCGTTTTGATCCAGAGGAAACGGGATAATCGTAATCCTCATAATACTCATATTGAGAACCGTAATCGTCATCATCATATAGCTCGTGAGAAGAATATCGTGAATAAGAAGCTGAAATTTCCCTATACTCCCCCAATGAACGTCTACCTGATGAACTGCCCTCCAAATACAGATCTCTCACTCTTCTGTCAGTTACTGTTGGAGCTGAAATTCAGCATCAAATGTCTCAATAAAAAGAAGCAGATAAAAAGGATCTGACCATGAGAAAAATAAAACTTTTTGGCAGAGAGAAATTAGCTTACCAGGTGCCCTTCTTACAACTTCCTTCCTGTCCCGAGCATATTTCTCTATAGGGGGCGATAATGATCTAAATTCATCTTCTCTGGCTGAATAATCGTCTCTGGCTGAATAACGATCAAGGCCACTGAATCTAGTACTGTGATCTCTGCCCATTAATTCATGGGTTCTGCTTGGCCTACTAGAGTAGGAGTGTCCGATTCCATAAGGCCGCAGCACCCTCCCACCATGGCTTTTACCAATGTAGCCTCCTCTCCGACCACCCATTGTTGGTACTGTCCGTTTCATCAAAGGCTTCCGTAGGGTAGCCTTCAATACTACCTGTAATTCAACATGAGCACAAGGCATGATAAACTTAACAGGGGAAAAAAGAATAGATAGAATGTGTGGAGGCATTAAGTTGAAGTATACGTTTTCTGTTCCCTCAACAATGCTGCCTTTATTGACCTCATCAATGCAAGTCAATGCAGCTTCCCGAGTTCTGAAGCATATAAAGCCAAAGTCCTTCCGCTTGGCGGTAGGCATATTGCGAGCAAGCTCCACCTTTTCAATTTCTCCATACTTCTTGAACTGTTCGCGCACATACTCTTCATCCCAGGTAGTTGGTAAACCATCAAGGAAAACAGATCTCACCTGCAAGAAGGACACTGGATCAACCAAAATGCAGACAAGATGTGATACTTAAAGGACATATTATGAATTTGAGCAAGAAAAGAAATGCATGCCTGTGCCATAACCTCCTCGTCTGGCTCAACAGCAGATTTAGCAAATGCGACCTCTGCTCTTGCATCTGTACCAAAGAAAATGCCTCTTTTTTGTAGCTTAGTACACGCAGTGACAGCATCCATATGAGTGCTGAAGCCAAGAAAAGCATAGCCTCTGTTCTTTCCTCTATTGTTAGGGTCATCAATCAGATGAACCTCCTCAAGGTTCTCCAACTCGTAAACTTTCAGTTTTTCCGCAAGCTGTACAAAACAAGATGTACAGTCATAAAAGACTGCAGTCACACTTAAACCCCCATAGGAAACTGGGGGATGGCCTTTAGCAAAGAATTTTGAAACCACAGTAATTTAAAATGTATGTGAGCAAACACATGCAGGGAATGGAGGGGAAATAGTAAAAGCATACGCCAAGAAAGGATAAGAACTACCTCATCTTGAGTCCAAGTCGTGCATATGTTCCGCAGATGGAGTGTTTCATTGTCATTGTTTCTTGTTACTTCACAGAGCTTACCTTTCACCTACAAAAAAGGTCACATGCTCAAATGTATGAATAATTTACAAAGGACACTTGGGATCTCCAAAGTAACTGCAGCTTGTGTTGGTTGATAATGGACACTTGCTGAAGAGAAATAGAAACCAGATGAACCCGAAAGATATACATAGGAGATTTAAGGATGCATACAAAGCACACATGCAATCAAAACATATGTGCATAGGCAAACAGTTAGTGATGCATGAAAAGCAGACACGAAACCAAAATATATGTACACGGGAAAGCAGCATCCATGCACTGGAATGACACGATGCTAAACAACCTTTCTTGACCTAGTCCTTCAGGTTACAAGCTCTTAACCCATAGTTACAAGTTCAAATGTTACAAGAACATTTGGCTCTAACACATCCAAAGCATACATTATCCAGAATTTGTTTTATGGAATCCAATCTGGAATCTGTTTAACAATGGTTTATGAGCTTCGAAGTTCTCGTTGAGGTTTTCCCAAAGCTTCTACAGATATGTGGAGTGGCTTAAATTATGTGGAGTCTTGAGTGTAATGTATTATGTATGTCATTCAAAATATGTGTAGAGTGAATTTAACTTTGTTTAAGCTCAAAATTGGTACAAAATGTTAGGAATTTTAGTTGATATTGGTCACACGATTCAGCCTCTTGAAGTCCAGGTATGGGCAATGGAAGTGGTTTCTTACCTTCATTGAGATGAGCCCTACCATGAAGTTTGGAAGTACCCACAACATCCACCTTGGGGTGCATTTGAATGCAGTCAATATATCATCATCATCATCATCTAAGCCTTCTCCAATTAATTGGGGTCGGCTACATGAATCCTATTCCACCTTTCCACTCTATCAAGGGCTACTACTTTAGTTAGACTGATGAGGACATCAGAGGACTACTCGAGTGTACCAGAAGTGGAGACGACTACTTGCATCAGCACAGTTTTCTTTATGGAGAGACGACAACTTCCAGATGGGGCCTGCGGAGCCATTTTGAAGACCCTGCATGCATCGGACATTCATCAGGAAGACCCCACACTGGGATGATGCATGTGGGTTGCTTTTTAGAAGTTTTTAGCCATAGGTTTTCAGTTTTAGGTCCATCGGACCGTCAAATCTTCCAGATCTAGTCTCCTTGGACCCCTTTTTTTTTTATGTTTTTTCTAGGACATGATGGATGGTTTAGATTATTTTTAGTCGCTTTGGATATTTAGTTTTGAGTTTGGCCCATTGAATTTTAAGTGAGGGCATAGTTGTAATTATTGAAAAGTTTTATAATAAAAGCCAAAGGGGGACTCCAACCTAACTTGGATTATTGAGCAAAAGATAAAAAGGGTTTGAAGCTTGTCTCTGTTGAGAAGTTCCTTCTCCATTCTCCTATCAGGCCTGTTTGGTTGGCATTTGGAAACCTGTTTCCAGCTTAAAATCTGAATTCCAACAAAATCCAATGTTAACTGGTGTGTTTGGCGGCAAATTCCAACCAAACAGGATTCCATCTGGAAACCTAAATTAGTTGGAATCGAGATTAGTGGAAACGGTGTGGGGGACCGTTTCTACAGAAGGGAAAAGAGGCGGAAGTGAGCGTCATTCAATATTGACGATAATACCGCTATGGTGGTGCCCACCTCAGTGTATGCGTTGTACATCTATGATGTATGAGTTTTATATTCACGCGGTCCATCAGTTTTGAGAGCTCAATTAAGGGCATCAGACAAAAAATGAGGCATATCTAAATCTCAAGTGGACCACATCACAGGAAAACAGTGTTGATTGAACATCCACCATTAAAAACTTCCTAGGGCTCACTATAATGTTTATTTGCCATGCAACCCGGCCATCTGTCTTACGGGACTACTATATGCCAGGGGTCAAGTTCTCTGGCGGATTCGAAGCCCACGTGGGCCATGCCGCAAGCAACAGTTGGATTACACAATTTTCAACCAAATAAAATCTGGATGACACAATTTTCAACCAAACAACAAGTTCCAAATGGAATCTGGGTTTCCAATTCAGTTTTTGCAATTTTGGATTCCAACATTAGAATTTGGATTTTCTCTAGAATCTAGATTCTGCAACCAGACAGGCCCTTAGGGTTTGTTAGAAAACCCTTCATTCCAATCAAATTGTGGAAGGGTAGAACATAACTTGGTGGTGGACTCCTCCAAGGACATCTTCTCTTCTTCTCTACAAATTCAAGTATTTATGGTTGTTATTTTTCATCCGATTGAAGGCTCGTTGATTTTCTCTTGAATCTAAACGCAAAACCCCTCAATCCTTGAACCGTTTTGATTCGGCACAGGCCCATACGATCTTAAACTTCACCAAAACCCTAACTTTTTCTCATCTGAATCCTTCAAACCTAGCCTAATTTCACACTACTTTCAAAATCCGACCATCCCCTTTCACCCAAATCCAAATTTCAGCCTTCCCTTGGCCTTAAATCCCCAGTTCCCAAATCATCCAAACCCTAACCCTAACCCTAATTCTCATTAATCCCTAATTTCAGTCATACCCTAGGAACCTTAGAATCCTTTTCTTTGATTTTAGGATTAATCTTATGGTTGGAAATAGAAGTTCTACCTTTCATGGGTCCCGGCCTATAAGATTTTGTAGTTCCTTCATTACATGCTTGTGGTTTATGGTTGTGGGGCATAAATTCTTGCCTAATTGAACTTCCGCACATGTGATTTGAGTAGTTTTAATTTAATTATTCGTTGTTATGCCTTTCCGCTTTAGTTTCATTCCGCATCATATTGATAGGCCCATTGTTCTACGTCAAATTTGGTATCCAAGTGTAGGTCAAGCGTAGGGTAGGTGTTTGACAAAATTCATAGATCGATAGTAGAGCATATAGATCGCTATAGCTTGCTGAATTTTCTGCTTGGGTATTTTAAAAGTCCTATATTGTTAGAAGTTTCAGATTTAGTGATTTTTAAGACACCTAGTTGCTGAATTTTCAGTTTTGGCCTTATTTGGACCATCGTAGGGCTGTCCATAGGGTTTAAGGTACTTAGGTGCAGCATATAGTATCACATTGAGCATCATCAAATCTGAATATTTTTTAGAGTCACATTTAGGTGGGTCAAATATGAATTTTACATTGCATTCATCATATAGTTCATATAGAGTCTAGGATCCATATTGTTACTTCTAGGTTAGCTTTATCTCTATTTTCATTATCATTGCACCTAGAGTTTAGTTGTTGAGTCTCTCTATAATGAATGGAGGATAGGCGCTCAAGATACTCAGGGCCGTTAAGTGTTGTCTTGTGGCCATTAAGACCCGATGGAAAGTCAGACTCCGATGATTTAGCATATTTTAGTGGTCACATGGACCCACAGACATTCCTTGATTGGCTTGAAGACTTGGAATATTATTTTGACTAGTATGATATGTCGGACAACCGTCGAGTGAGGTTCATCAAGTTGAAATTGGTGGGCCAAGCCAGGTCGTTTTAGACGAATTTGGAGCGAAGAATTGAGCAAAAAGGTGGAGCTTCGATCTCACAATGTGGTGAGATGAAAGTGTTTGAAAGAAAAGTATCTTCCCATCTCTTACTGTCAGAGGCCCTTAGCTCAGGAAAGAGTCGTACCATATTCCCGTCCAAAAAAAGAGAACCCACGTGGCCACCTTCTTGTAAAGTGGTCCAATTTGTCACTAAGGGAATCTCAGCTTCTGAACAACTTGAAGTGTATTTACCACCAATTATATTTTCCTGCGAGTGAGACAATGTCTTGGTGAATGGCAAGTTGGAAGGATCTAAACAGGTTATTTATGAAGAGGAAGAGTATGTGCCTGAAATCAATAGTGATGAAGAAGAAAAAATTGAGGCACCATGAAGGAGTGGGTGCTAGTGATGAAGAGGTCGAAGAAATTAAGGCCGCACAACTTCCAGTTGTCATGTGTGACCTGAATTATGTGGAGTCCCAATCTAAGTCTCTTACCATAATGAAAGCGAACAAGTTTGAAAAAAGAGACTGGTGTGAATTCAATGGTGAACGTGCACATGACTAGTGATTTTATTCTTGAGGCTAGCATAGAGTTGTTGTCCGGAGTGATTATGGACTTGGAAAGGACTTATGATATCTTACCAAATGACTTACCGGATGAACTTCCACCCAAGCGGGACATTCAATACTCGATCGATCTTGTCCCTAGGTCGACTCTATCAAGCTTTCCCCCCTACTAAGTGAACCCCGCGGAGCATGCGGAAATACAGAGGCAATTTGATAAGATTCTTAGGGAAGAGTTCACTCAGGAGAGTTTGAGTTTGAGTTTATTCTATGTGTCATGCCTGCCTTTTTCACTTCCAAGAACGATGGCGTGTGGCACACGTGTGGGCACATTCACGTCATAGTGGATGCGATGGCAAGAGCCCCTATACTACATCTTGATGACATGTTGGATATAATGGCCAATGCCAAGATAGTCTTGAGACTTGACATCAAAAGTAAGCATTCTCAAGTATTGGGATACTTGAACATTATTCTTGCTTATAACACTTATAAGGAACAATACCCCAATCAGTTAGAGTGGGTCTGTGGGATACTAAAGAATGAGAAATTATGTGTCACCCGCAAGAAGTGTTCTTTTGTTAGTCTCCCAAGTTCTAGATAAGAAAGTTGTCTATTTTGAGTTCATTGCTTCACCGGAGTGTCCTATATTTTCATTCATGTCTGTCTCACGTAGACCATCAGAGTTAACTGAGTCATTTGCACGCATATCCATGAGTTGCATGATAAAATTAGGAAGCAAATAGATGTGAGCAACGAACAATATAGATTAAATGTTAACTCACATCGCAAGTTGCAGGAATTTCAAGTGGGTGATTACGTCATAATCTGCATAAGGCTAGAGCGATTCTCACAAGGAGCCCTTAAGAAATTACAAGCACGTAGTGTCAGCCCTTATAAAATCTTGAAACGCTTGGGCACTAATGAGTATGTAGTAGATCTTCCACTTGGCATAGGAATTAGTTCTACTTTCAATGTGGAGGATCTAATGGCTTTTAAGGGTAACCCAAATAACGTATCTACACAACCTCATACTCCATGGCCTATCCCTACCCAGTCTTCCCAACCTTTACCCCATTTATCACACATACATGAGAGAAAGTAAGAGAGTGAAGATATATTGGATGAACAAGTGGTGTCCACTAGTGAAGGAGGGTACCAAAAGTATCCCGTCAAGTGGAAGAATAGGCTGACTTCAGATTGTACGTAACTTACAGAGACCGAGCTATAGCAAGTTGATCCGGATATCCTAGAGCGGTAATGAAGTTTTATTTCACCGAAGATGAATTCTTCTTAGCCGGGGAGAGTTGATAAGGACATCAGAGGACCTACTCGAGCGTACCAGAGGCAGAGGCGACTACCTGCATCAACACGGTTTTCTTTATGGATAGATGACGACTTCCAAACGGGACCTGCAGGGCCATTTTGAAGACCCCACATGCATTGGACATGCGTCAGGAAGACCGCACACTGGGATGATACATGTGGGTTGCTTTTTAGGAGTCTTTAGCCATAAAGTTTTCAGTTTTTTGTCCATCGGACCATTGGATCATCTTGATCAGGCCATCAAACCGTCAAATCTTCCACTTCCTCCTCCAAAACTCCAGGTCTAATAGATGCAACCAGGCACCATTGAAAAGAGCTCCAAGCATTCTCAAGAACCTTCAGACTAATGCTCACCTTTAGACTCCTAGCAGTTCTCCACACCCATCTATCTAGTGCAGAAATGGAGATGTCATCTCTCTCGCTAACAATAGTACCTGCCTCTCCACCAGTCGAGCACTCGAGCAGCACATCTCAGAACGATTTACCCTCGCTCTTTCCTTTCACTTCTGGTCCCTTCAAGGCAGGAAGAGCATCTTCTTCCCTGGACTTCATTTCTCCTTTTCCTTTATTAGGTCTGTTTTGCTAATTCATCTTATTCACTACCTCTAGGTTGTATTTCACTTAATTCACCTGTAGTTTCCTTCCCTCGAACCAAGAGCCATTCATGACTGCTATTACTCCTTTAATCTCTTCTATTCCCTACATGCGAATGAAAACGAAAGCTCTAATAACCACTGATCCCTAAAATCCTAGGAATGACAACCTCTTTCACTTTCCTGAACTTCCCAAAAACCCTTTAGAAATGCAGTTTAAACCATTCATCTAGGAAATTTGCAACAAACGTCATCGACAACTCTTCTAAACCTTGAATTTCATTACCTATGGGTCGCCCAACCTTCAATTTCCCTTTTCACTCTACTGGGATCCATTCATCGTCTTCCAACCCACCATTTCCTTCATCTTTCCTTGATTGCCCCACATCCTCGTCTTTCTTTCATGTGCCAAGGATCCCTTTTCCTTATTCCTGGCCTATTACTTTCCCTTTCCCTCTTCCTCGAGCGTTTGCATCTTCGTCCATCATGAGTCTTTTTTTGTTCTTTATACAAATTGATACTACATATATAGACTAATTCCTTCCTCCTCTCCCTATATTTCTCCATTAACATCTAAGTACGAAAATAGCTTCAGTGGTAGACCTCCCTAGCATGTTATCAAAAAACGGTTACGTAACGGTAACATTGGGCACCGTTACACGTTATGGGGCCATAACGGCCATTACAAAGAAAAAAATGGCTCAGAAAGGCTTTTTCTTTTTTTAATGGTCGTAATGGCTATTACAGCCCGTATCGTAACAGTAACAATGGTGGCCTTTACACCCACCATTATCATTATTGAATAGCTTACTCCCTAGCATGACACCAAATTAATTTACTGATATATTCGTCTTATGCCTTGGTGTTTGCGTAATCACTCTCCCAAAGCTTCATAGCATGGCTCATAAGTTTCCCCCACGATTGTTAGTGCAATTCTATTATGTCTCCTTTATTCTTTAGCATATTATATAATATGGTAATATTTTAAAACTATAACATATCTTCATAAATAATATATATATATATATATATATATATATATATATATATATATATATATATATATATATATATATATTGTTATGACAGCACGACTTTGATATGCATTTAGGGAGCATAGTCAATAAGCAAATTATTGCCCAATATTTACAGATGGATGGCAGGAATCATTAAGCCTTTCATTCAAAAGTCGATTTGAGATGTGTGTGAAGATTGATACCCACAATTGTTGGGTGGTGGGAGACGTGTGTTAAGATTCCTACCAACTCCATGCACACTAAGCACACACAATCTATTCCCTTCTTATATTGTGTTGGCTGTTTTACAGTCTACACTTAATTACATGTTTCTCCTAGAAGATTTGGACATGTTTTGCTTCTGCTTTAACAAATGTTATTGCATCAAAAACTGAAATTATAACCATTCAAAAGTCAATTTGAGATGTGTGTTAAGATTGATACCAACAATTGTGGGGTGGTGGGCGATGTTTGTTACGATTCCTACCAATTCCATGCACACCGAGCATACACAATCTATTCTCTTCTTATATTGTGTTGGTTGTTTTACGGTCTACGCTTAATCACATGTTTCTCCTAGAAGATTTGGACATGTTTTGCTTTTGCTTTAACAAATGTTATTGCATCAAAAACTGAAATTATAACCATTCATCTTGGACAAAGTTGTCCGGTTGACGCAGGACAACTAATCACTTGCTCTAAAAGCTCGAATTAACAGAGCATGGTGAATCAATCCCTTTATCTCATAACCCAGACTCTTGCTTCACACAGGCTAGGCCCTCGGCCAAACCCTCCTTCGTGAGCCCTACTTCACATGGGTTGGCATCACACTAGCCACCCACCTCACACAAGTGGGGCCCACATCACACAAGCCACCTGCATCACACAGGCCACCCCACTCGAGCCCAGTATGAAAATGCCCCTGCATTAATCACCCCCGGCGAGGAGTCTTGAATACGAGACCTCCCACTCTAATACCACTTTGACGGAGGACAACTAACCACTTGCTCTAAAAGCTCGAACTGATAGAGCATGGCGAATCAATCCCTTTGTTTCATAGCCTAGGCTCCTGCTTCACATAGGCTAGGCCCTCGGCCGAACCCTCCTTCATGGGCCCCACTTCACATGGGTTCACCTCACACGAGTGGGCTCCAAATCACACGAGCCACCTGCATCACACGGGTTGCCCACCCCAAGTGTGCCCTCGCATCACACAGGCCACCCCACTCGAGCCTAGTGTGAAAATGCCCATGTATTACTGGTTTGACCCTCGTCAACATGGACCACTAGTAATTGTCCTTTTCCGCTGGATGGCTATGATCATTTGATGGATAAGATATTGCATGGCCTATCTCATGATGGACCCACCAGGTCAACAGTTTAAGTCACCAGAATTGGCTGGTGATGCAACATGTGGATTATTTGCATTAGCTCGATTATGGTGATTGTTCCCCACTATTTTCAAAATGATGGTAATGCATTTGTCGTACATGTGACAACTATGAATTGCAACCTCCCCCTCATCATCACCACCACAACATAGCATTGTCCCAGGTATTTGGGGTTGGCTAGTCCTATTTTGCAGGGGGGGGGGGGGGGGGAATCCCGACAACTTGGCAAAAGTTCAGTGACCAGCTGCCCGTGTAACATCAACCATCCTTTACCCAGGCTGAGAACTGACTAGTATAATTGCTACAAGATGAGTTGAATTATTATATGTATGCTTTCATGTTATCATATTCAGAGATGAATTCTTGGATTTATGAAAGATGAACCATAGTGAAATGAGCTGTTCATACTTCATACTGAACAAGGATTTTGTGTGCTTAAGGGGCTCATCTAGCACCATGTCCTCTGGAAATGAGCTATTCATAATTTTTTCTTTGTCCAAGCACAATAGCTGTTCTATGGAGTAGCATAGAGTGTGACTGTGTTGGAATGTGAGAGGAGTTGATAATCTTGTATCAATTGGTTCCCTACCATTTTGTGCAACTAACTTTTCATGCATGACCCTATTGGAACGGGCTGTGTTGGCAAATGAGTAGTGTCAATGAGAGCCTCTATCATGTCTGATTTCAAGAACCTAGGCAAAAGAGGAAGGTTGATATCTTGCAGGCAGCTGACTGAAGAACTTTTGCCAATCTACCATTTTAAAAGCCAACCCCAAATTGCTGGGAGAAAGTCTATGATGATGATGATGACAACGATGACGACGGCAATAATGATGGTACTAGAGTCAGGCTCATCCAATATTTGCGTCTACAACACAAAAGGTAATCACTAAAAACTCTTGCCATTATCTAGAAACATTTGGAGAAAACTTATTCTCTTACAATTCCTACTTTACAAAGCTTTAGTCCCCTATGATGCCGAAAAATAACCAGCCCCTTGATTTAATTACTTTTCTATGGAACAATTATGAAAAAGTTAGGGTTCCCCCAGTTCCAACCATGCCCTTAAAAGCTTAAGTAGTTTGCTAGAATGGAAACATGCTAATGTGCGCCAAGAGCTTACACAAAAGCATTGTGTAGAACAACTACATGCCATGATGAGTTCTTGGGACTATGGCTCCTCATACTTCAATACCAAACTCATAGAATAATGAATGAAATTATGAGTTTGACTCCTCATTCCTCAATATAGAAGTTTCGAAGTCAAAATTCTACAAAACAAATACGACATTATGAGTTGATAGCCACGCCTCATTCATTGGGAAGCATTGAGAACAAGGTGGTTGCTCGAACTCATCGTCATCCTCATGTGAGTCACAATATGTACCATCCAAATCATAGGACCCATTTTGGACGGAGCATCACCAGATGTGATGAGCTTAACAATTTCATTTTGGTCCATTAATTGGGATACCTACCATTATAATATAAGCCAATCTTCTGATAGCGCCATTGGCTGGTTAGAATAGTTCGATGTATAGGTTTCTCAATCTATGTTCCATTCATAATGGACCATGATTTGGATGCAAACTGTTGTACATTTTTGCCATGTGTGTTGTGGACGAGTCACATAAACTATCATCATAATGTAATAGCCCCCAAGGGGATGTTTGGATTGAGGGAATTTGGATGGTCTGGATTGTAAATTTGTAATACCTAGGTATTGTCATTGCTGGCTATTATGATCTCTGTTTGGATTGTAGGTAGAGGTGGGCAATGATCCGGGCCGAGCTGAGTTAGCCCTAGTTTGGTTTGGCTTGTTTTTGTGCCACCTCAGTTTGTGGATCGGCTTGGTTTGGATTTTGGGCCGACCCATGCAGCCTGAGTTTGGTTTGCTCCAGAAAAAACTAGTTCGAGCCGGGATTGGTTTGGTCTAAAATTTCGAACCGAGCCGGGCCGGGCCGAGTTCAAACAAGTGACTGCTCTTTTTTTTGCTTGTTTATTTAAGTAGAAAAGAATTTAAAAAGTTAGGAAAAAAAAAAGTACAAACGTATCTTACTATATGATGTTTAACATCCTCCAAAGGAGTGCAGCTTCAAAATAGACATGTAAGAGCATTTTCCAAACAAAAGTACACGAGCATAATTTCACAAGTGCAAGGAAACAATCTGCATTCATGTATATGTACTATGTATTATCCATGTCATCATGTATATGCATTATCCATGCTGTCCGTCTGTTTTACGTATCATTTTAGGACATGATCCCAAAATGGATTCATATCCAAAGCTCAAGTGGATCACACCATAGGAAACAGTGTGCTTACAATCTACGAGCTGAATCAAGCCGAATCAAACCGAGTTTAATCAAATCGAGCTTCGAACCGAGCCGAGCCGGTACTGCCCTAGTTTGAGCTTGGTTTGTTTTTTTTCAAACAAGCTTGACTCCGAGGCTCGGTTTGGTTTGAACTTCCATTCGAACCAATCCAAGCCGAGCTTTTTCAAACCAATCTGAGCTGAGCTTTCGAGCTGGCTTGGTTTGTGCCCAGCTCTAATTGTAGGGCATTTTGACTCCCAGAAATTGTAATGCTTGCTTTGGCTGGCTATCAAATGGAAGTCACATGTGGTGTTTATTTATTTTTTTCTTTTTTTCTTTTTTTTTTTTTTGTAATTTTTAGTTTTTTCAAGTGTCAAAAATGAAAAACAAGCATGGCCACTATTTCATCTGATCAGCTTCAATTTTTAAACATAAATTGTAAATTGGTTAATCAAAGTTATGAGTGGACTGGATGTTGCCCGCATGTGTGAAATTTGCACATATATTTGCATCCACACATGGCCTAAACATTGTATATCAGATAGTCATTTTCAAGTGGCCCAGGTGTGCATATGAAATGGTTATGAACAGGTGGCCCACATGTGTACACATGTATATATTATTGGTTGGTCCACATGAGTATATGTATATTGGTTGGCCACACATGATCAGGGGGATGATCATATTTGCAACAACAGATGCACAGACTGGGCAAGCCTTGTTTGGCAGGTGAGATAAGCATCGCACCGTGTATGCATAATTTATGGTGGGAAAAGGACTCTTGAGGTGTTGAAGTGGGAAAAGGACTCTTGAGGTTCTTCAACAGCCCCCGCCCATAATGTGGCCCACGTGTCTCCATGGTTAGATGTTCCCATCCTTCCATCCAGTAAAATGCTACCATGGATCAGCAAATGCACAAACTCCAGGCAACCATAACCATCCAATTAGTTTTCTTCAAATGAATGGGCTACAATAAAGAAAAATGTCCAAGCTCCCTGTTCTCTATTAAAATTGGGCGTCTAAGACTGTCACAACTGAGAATTTTTCACACAGTTGTTTGCTCATGGTTGACCCACCAAATGGATTGGGTGAATCATCAGAGCTTATAGCCGCATGGGTGGATGGGCCCCTCATAGACAGGCTAAGGGCTATAGACCTCAAGTAAGTGGTGTGATTGAAGGCCACCAATTGGACCTTTAGGATGAGTAACTCCCACATGATTTTGCAAGCATGACAGTGTAATTAGTGCAGAGAGAAACAGAAATGTGGAGGGAGATCTGTAGAGTGAGAAAGATAGGTGGAGAGAGATCTGAAGTGAGAGGGGGGGTATCTATTCTTGTCCTTCTTCCTCAAGAGTGATTTAGAGGTGGGGTTTCTTGAAAGAGGGTTTTCAATGATAGGGTTGCAAGAGGTTTGAAAATAAACAGTAGGAGAGGTGGTGTAGTCGCGAGCAAGAGTAAGGAACAGTAGGAGTTGAAGATGAAATTCCACCTTTTTTCCAGGCATTCAGATTCCCTATATTGGGGTTTTGCTATGCCCAGCAGGCTTTATAATAGCTAGTTATCACAACTTTCCATCTGCCCCCAAATACGGATATCGTGCTCTTTCTAGGCGCATCCAGATTTCTGGAAGTTAAAATGCGCCATATCCAAAGTTCCAAACACCCCTACAAGAAATGCTTGATCGGGTGAATATTGAAGAGCCAATTCATGGATATGCACCAACATGGCACAAGTGTGTGACATCCAGACCAGCCATTGAGTAGGGCTGTCTGAGAACATGCCCCGCCTAAAGATCAGGCTTCTCAACTCATCCGATGGGACCACACATGTACCAGGACAATAGGATAAATACGATCAATTGTCACATATTCAACCTGCATCTGAAGTTTATCTGATGAGTGGACAGACCTGACATTTAGGCTAGGGCATGTTCACAGTGGACCCAATCTAATAAATAATCCAAGTCTTAGACACATGCACCATGTCAGCATGTCTCACCCAAGTCAGTCCTGTCTTCATGCCTCAAATAGATAGAGAGGGTGGTGCTGACTAGTGCACAAAGACAAGGAAGAAGAAATTGGGGCTTTTGCTTCCATGGCTCGGTAGATCAATTCTCACCATTCTTCAATCTTTATCTTCTACCAATATCTCCCCAAATTTGACCTCCAATCTCAAGAAATTCACAATTTTTTCTTGCTTCCTTGACCAATCTCTTTCCTTTCTATTGAAACCTGTCCATTTGAACCAAAATCAGATCTCGGTTTCTCTTATTTTCTATGTACATATAATCCGAGCTATTTATAAATCCCAATTCCAACATCTAGGAAGGGTTTCTCAAGAATCAAAGCCAGGGGCAGCAGATCTAATCAAACTGCAACTGCAGGCAGGACAGGTTTCAGCCAATTTACGTCAATGCAACAACAAGAAGATCATTAGCAAACATTGACACCCTCATTGCCATCGTCTCCAACATAAGAATTAAAAAAAAAAAAAAGGAATCTTTGGGTCCCTTTGGGTCCCTAAGGCAGCCATTCAGAGAGAGAGGGAGAGAGTATTATGCTCCTCCAAGGATCTACTCGGTGCTAATGTTGTCAGAAGGGCCTTATATCACTGGGATGGTAGAGGCAGAGATGGCGGTGCTGTATGGGGACGGATGGTCTAGGAAGAGGGAAGACATTGGAATTGGGATACGAAGAAATTCCATAGGTAATTCTTTTTCAATAATTTATTATTTTGGTCAGACTTCTTTCCTTTGTAGCATTTGTCATTCTTCACAATATCTCAATATTTTATTTATTTATTTATTTTTTTAAATCAACCGAACACCCTTACCGAATAATAGCATGTAATTTCATGTCAATGTGCCAATGCTATAGTATCTGCAGTATTGGTACCAACCAAATGAGTCATTGCATGTTTGATAGAAAAGCCCTAGCACTATCCCCAACTAAGGCTTAAGTATCACCCTTTTGATCTCTTCCTCAAACTCTCCCTCCATTCTTTTCAGCACATCACAAGGGAAAGACTCAAACTGCAATTGACTTGGTTGTTTCTCCTACTCAATTGCATCAAGGTCAAGAAAGAACCTGATAACAATCTCCAACCTTGTTCAACTTCCCAAACCTATTAGTTTCCACCAGAAACAATGAAAGTTAAAAGAATGGAGGAAGAAAGAAAGAGAAGCATAGTTTTTTTTTTGAAAAGCAAAGACTTATATTAAAAGAGGAAAGCCAAAGGCCCAAAAAGACGAGGCATAAGGCCGCCGAGGAAGTGGCCCAGCTACAGAGCAAGAAACAGATAATTACAATCCTCAAGCTTATCACAAATTACAGCCCATTCTAAAATTAGCATCCTCGCTCGATAAAAAGCATAGTTTTTAACATTCTCCTTTAACCATCTGTAACGAAACGAGCAAGGTGTCCTGTATTAGTAATGGTGGCTGTAACGGTCACCACTATTACTGATACTGAGTACCGGAGTAACTACCAATCCCCCACCATATCAGTTTTTTTTTTTTTTTTTCTTCTTGAAAAATTCTGGAAAAATATCCAGAAAATCCAGAAAAATGTAAATATTCCAAATAAACATTCTTTGTTTGTTTTTTTTTTTTTTTTTAACATGTTTATGGAAGTGTAACGTTCCCCTCTTTGGTGAAAATGTGGTATCGAGCTGTTTGATGGATTTACGAACCTAACAACCTAGGATTGATTGCAAACCTTTTATATTTAATTTACTAACTGTATAATATCAGTGATAAATTTATTAGAATGATAATTTTGAGTTAATATATGCCTCATGTACAATTTTTTTAGGACCCTGTACGTGGGGCCCACCTTGATGTATGTGTTGTATATCCATGATGTCCATTCGTTTGCCAACTCATCCTAGGGCATGGTCCAAAAATGAGGCAGATCCAAATCTCAAGTGGACCACTAGTGGGTGAGGCCCTTAACGTAGGGCCCACCTCAATGTATGTGTTGTACATGCATGTCATCGATATATTTTGCCAACTCATTTTAAGGCATGGTCCCAAAAAGAGGCAAATCCAAATCTCTATTGGACTACACCACAGGAAACAGTGGTGATTGAATGGCCACAATTAAAAACTTCTTCAGGGCCACAAGTTTTGGAACAAGCTGATATTTGTGTTTTCCCTTCATCCAGATCTGTGTGACATAATCAACAGGTTGGATGGCAAATAAACATTACAGTGGACCCTACGAAGTTTTTAATGGTGGACATTCAATCACAATTGTTTCCTGTTGTGTGGTCCACCTGAGATTTGAATCTGCCTCATTTTTGGGCTCATGCCATAAAATAATCTGGAAAAATGGATGGACAACGTGGATAAAACGCATACATCATGGTGGGGACGAAAGAGCATTATGCAGTAGCGATTGGCTATTGGCAGCGTCAGTAGGCAATCCACATGGGTGAGGCCCTGAGCATATGGCCCAATTCAATGCATGTGTTGAATATCCATGCTGTACATCTATTTTGCCAGCTCATTTTAGGGCACAGTCCAAAAAATGAAGCAGATGCAAATCTCAAGTGGATCACACCACAGGAAAAAGTGATCATTGAACTCCCACCATTAAAAGTTCCAGGGTCCAAGGTAATGTTTATTTGCCATCCAACCTATTGATAAGGTCACACAGATCTGGATGAAAGGGAAAACACAAACAACAGCTTGATCTAAAACTTTGTGGCTCCCAAGAAGTTTTTAATGGTGGAAATTCAATCCCTACTATGTGGTCCACTTGTGATTTGGGTCTGCTTCATTTTAGGGACCATGCCCTAAAATGAGTTGGAAAAACTGATGGATGTTGTGAACATACAACACACGCATCAAGGTGGGCCCCATGGGTGCAAGTGCACGGAGTGTCATACGCCCCAGACTACGAAAAAAATTGTAAACGTGGCTATGAAACAGCCACGTCACAGCTCTCATTTGGGGGGGGGGGGGGGGGGGGGGTGTCGAGAACTGCACAGCCGTAGCAACTGCAACAGCCAGGGAAGAAGAAAAAGAAGAAAAGGAGGAGGAACTGCAACTGCAGCATCAGCAAAGAAGAAAGTTTTTTTCTTCCCGAAATCACTGTTACGAGGTAAAAAGCCATACTGGGTTGTAACAGCCATTATGGTTTGTTTTTTCAAGGCCACCTCATTTCAACCCCATAACGCGTAACGGTATCTGTTGTTACCAACAGCCGATACGTAACTGATTTTGCACACGTTGGCAACGAGACCTAACTCTAGTGGATATCTACATATCTAAATGGGCCTTGGAAGTATTTTCAAGAAGCCCCATGATTCATCCTTTAAGTATCACTTGTAGTTGTCAATTCCTTTGGCCAAAAAGGTTGAAGCAATCTGGTCCAATAAGGTAACAGGTACACTTACATGAACCAAAATGAACATGTCCCTATTTTGGTTATTTGATATGTTTCCATAGGTTTAGACTCCTTACAACATGTTTTAGCTTTTTCCTCAACTAGAAATGAACATTTTTAGAATAGGTGTTCTTGGTGTAACTTTTTGGAAGTCTTTGCATTTTTTGCCATCTTGATAGTAATTCTCGATGCCTATAAGGCTATTAGAAAAAGACAAGTTGAATGGGAGGGTTGAAAACTTGTAAACTCTTACTTGGGAGTAGAAAAGATTTCTTGTTGAGGTACTCTGCAAAGAGTTAGTAAGTTTGGGTTTTAAATTTGCACAAGTGGGGCCTGCGGTTCAATGTCCAAACTATTGATGCATGGGCCCCACTATGTATGGCCCAAAGACAAAAAAAAATCCCCAGATGGAAAGATCATATCCATCCTCTTTCCTACCTCCTCCTCCCCTAACTTACAATCAGACTATTCTCCATCAATTAGCCTTGTCCGCCCTTTTGCCAACACCCCTAGCCCTCTCATTCCCCCAGCCCATTCTGAACTTCAACCTCTGTCCTTCACTCCCAATCTCCCCTTTCTTCAAACTCTCCCTCTCTCCCTCAATGCCCCCCTTCCCCCTTCTGTCTTCCGTCCCTCTCAAGTTCAGGACTGGGCTTTGGTCTCAAACTCACCCTCCCCCTCCCCTACCGTTCCTCCCATGAGGTTATTTCCAATATGGACTCGCTTCCTTCAATCATTATTGACGTCCCTCCCTCCAAATCCAGTTAGGGGCATTGGACCTTCTTCCTTCTCCTCCCTCTAAAGACTCCTTGCTCCATTCTCGGGTAAAGCCATCCTCTCGAAATGCAAAAAACCCTCAATGGATCAAGGAGGCCTTCATCGAGTTTGGGAAAACAGTGGGTGCTTTTTTTCTTTTCAAAAGGTGGGAACGCCCACCGGAACTTTGTTACACAACATGGCTTGTACAAACTTTTCGGGCAAGCCCTCGGTGTTTCCTTTGGCAATCGGAACAATGACTACGTCACCCTCTTCCAGTTTATCAAGGCAAGAGGTGCTTTGATGGCACAGGAGAAATATCTCATAAATCTCCTAAAGCCTAGAATGAACTCATTAGCCAAGAATCTTCAATCAACTGTGAAGCTGGCTCCAGCTACAAAAGTGCAAAGAAAGGCGAAGTGGGTTTCCCAATGAAGATCATCTAAGTTCCAAAGGTTTGCATCTAGATTAATGTTTGCATCTCCCTTACTAAGTTCTCCCGAAGGTTTTTTTTTTTCTTTCCTCCAGAGGTGATCTGTTGTTCCCTTTTCTATCTGTCATCGATGCTACAGGTCTTAGTAGGATGCTGAGAAAAGGAGAGTCGTTTGGCCTCTCTAGTGGATTCAAGGTGGCGAATTTTGGCCCCTCCATTGCTCATATTTAGTTCACGAATGACACTTTTCTCTTCTACGAGGCTAAGGAATAGTCAGTTGAGAACCTCCAAAAAAAATTCCGCTGCTTCGAAGCTATCTTTGGCTTAAAGTCAACCTCTCTAAAACTGAGATGCTCAATATCAATCATGCTTCCCCTGCTCTTTCTCACTCAGTGGATAGCAAAGCTGGCTCTTTCCCCTCTTCATATCTCTATCTTCTTATTTGCATCGAGAAGCCTACCAAGCATTTGTGGCATGTGTCATCGAGCATATTGAGAGGAAGTTGGTCAGTTGGAAGTGCCATGCCCTTTCCCTTAGTAAGCAAGGTTTGGTTTTGCCTAACATCTGCCTGCTTTGCATGAGCAATGCAGAGTCTATCGACCATATCTTCATTCATTGCTCTTTTACTCATGATGTGTGGTCTGTCTTCTTAGCTCTCTTTAGTACTCCTTGGGTTATGCCTCTCCAAGCGGTAGATTTACTCTTTGCTTGGCACGGTGGAGGTGTTGGAAAGGACCTCTCTGCGATCTAGCACTTGACAATCATGGCGATTCTCTAGGCATTTAAAGAGAAAGGAATGGTCGTTGCTTCCAGAATTTTTCCTCTTCTATAGTGGGTGTGGTGGCTTCGATCTCTTGAGATGTTTCAAACTGGTTGTGGTATCTTTCTATGCCGGATCATAGCATCATCTCCTCTATCTTTGGGTTGTAATCCGCCACGCTTCTTCTGGGCCTTCCGGCCTAGGCTCTACAGTTGTGTATATTGTCTTGTATTTTAGTTGTGTTCTCTTTTGCACATATTTCTTTTTTTTTCTTTTGCCTTTGGCTTTCCTGTTTGTTTTTCCTTTTTACGACTTTGGTGTTTTCTTAATAAAGTTATTAATCTTCAAAAAAAAAAAAAAATTACGAAGAAAACACATGAAGACTCCACTTCGACCATAAATAGGCCAAACTCGAAGGATGATAGTGGGACAGGTGGCCCGCCCAACCCAGCTTTGGGATGGGCTTGGACCTACTAGCTTGGCTCGTGGTCCGGGCTTGGGCTCAAGTCATTTTAGCCCTACCTGACCCAGCTCAGCTTGACTTTATATGTACATGTGTTATGTCCTGTGTTATCAAAATCGTACAATTTACAATATGAATCGTACGATTCATTTCGTATCATATGGGTCTACGATATGAATCGTACACCCAAATCGCAAATCTAAATAATTGTACGATTATCCTATGAATCGTATTGAATCGTACGAATCGTAAGATAAATTTGGAATTCATAAATGGGCCCAAAAAATATTTTATTATTATTTTGTATTCCATTTTTCCTCACCTGTATTCCTGCCTGCACTGCACACCTGCATTGTATACCTTATTTACATAAAAACATTTTAGTAAATGTCATATTTTAATCTATGTTTCCATTTAATTTAAGTTATTTATATAAACAAGGAAGTACCCCCCATTTGAATTCAATAAAAAATACTAAAAAAATCAAATTCCCAATAATAAAGATTTCAATTTTCCATTCTAAATACAAATCGTGAATTCTTTTGAATAGTGGGATTTTCATCTTTTGAATAGTGGGATTTTCTTTAAATCTAAACCATTCGTCTATTCTAATATATCAAAATTAGGCTAAAACACCAAAGACTAGTAAAATATTCATGATAATTATATCGATTTATGAGTGGATTGATCATTCGGGGTTTTACTTAGACTCTACAGACACAGCGATATGATCATATCATCTTTTTAATGCGTATTCATGCAAATAGGTCTATGATTTGACAACACTACCATTAAAAATATACTATTTTTTCTTTTGGGGATTTTGATATTCAAAAACCCAAAATAAAGAAATCAAGATGTCTTTTGATAAAGAAATCAAGATGTCTTTTGATTTACAATGGAATCAAATGTCATTTTTTCTAGCATGATTCCACACTCAAGAAAGGTACAAAACAAAAATTTTAAGGACTCTTTGCAAATCTTTTTTAGGGTTACTTTTTAAATAATTACAACACAAAAATACATTTTTACATAGATATATCATACATCATACATTATAATTTATACATACAATTGATACTACATTAATGTCATAGTTAAATTGTGTTTTTAGCATATTCATGATAAAATGGATGATTGATATGCTTTTTTTTTTATTTACGATTTGACAACATTGATTGTGTCATACATATATGCCATTATAATCCTCAATAAGGCAACCATCTATCTTGAATGTGGAATGTTGGTTTCATTCTTCTATAATTTTTATTTCTTTGTGCATGTATGGCCCAGTTGATAAAAACAGATAGATTAGGACAATTCAAGGGGGGAAATATGGATTTAATCAATTTTCGGGCCAGATCAGACTTGGCTTGGCCTGGGCTCCAGCCTTGGGTCTTAACTGTCGCATCAGGTCTAGACTTAGTTTGACACAGCCCATTGCCACTCCTAGCTAGGATCTTGTTGTGTGTGTGTTATTGTGTTATTGATGAATGGGACTTCTAGGATGAGTCCCATCATATCAACATTTTTTTATCACTAAAACATGGGCCTCACTAATCATGTGGGAGACTCTTGGAATGTAATATCCTGTGTTTCCTCTTATCGCTCTCACTCGAAATCTTGGAAATTGTCCTTCATTTATGATGAGATATGTGTCATCGATTCAAGTATAAACATTTCCTTTGTCCATGTCTATAGAGAGGCCAACCACATGGCCAATGTTTAAACGATGAGGGTGTCAGTCATGCATCTCTCCCCTTTCAGGGAATTCTTTACCACTTCCATGGAGTACCTCCTTTATCCAATAAAGTTTGTTAATTAAAAAAAATTATGGATTCAACACAGACCTCCAACTTCTAGACAATCATCACGAAATATACAAGACAATTTAACCAAAATATGTAGACATTACGGCATCAGTAACCACTGTGTAGGCTACTGATCTAAAGAATCTGCAAGTGATTTCATGAATAAATGTATAAAACAAGATTATAATCCCCAAAATAGAATTGGATTGACAGATACACATCCTCCAACCAAGACTAATGTATGAGTGCCAAAATCCAATATCAACCATCAATTAGTTAAAAGCATCAGAAATAACTTCATTTCCATATGACATTATTCGAATGAATAAACTCCTACAATGCCAACTGTGACAACCGAAAGAAACATTGCGGAACAAGCAATAAAGAAGAAAATTTACATCAAACGAATCCATACCTTGGTGAATCTGACAGCAGCAGCCTTCTTAGCCTGCTCGACAGTCGCAAACCTCACGAAAGCAAACCCCTTATTCTTCTGTGAATACGGCCTCTTCACCAACCTCACTTCTACAATCTCTCCGAACTTCTTAAACACGTTCTCCAAGTCTTCCTCCACCGCATCTCTATCAAGCCCCCCCACAAAAACCTCATACTCTTTCTGCTTCCTCCTTTCATTAACGGGCACTTGCGCTTGTCGAAAGCGCTCAGCTTCCTCTCGTTCTTCCTCACCTCTGCCTTCATTTTCTTCGCTGCCAATCTCTTCCCTGACTACGCCAGGCTCTGATTTCTCTGCAGATTCTCATAATACCAACAGATCAGAGCTTTGAAAGTGGTAAAGGTAAATCAAGTAAGAAAAATGAGATACCTCTGGCATCGGTGGAGACGGTGTCAACAGCGTTTTCGGCCGATTCAATGTTTTTAGAGGTGGGCGGATCGGATTTGCGAGGATTTGGGGTGTGGGTAGCGGAATTTGGAGGGATTTTGGAATCTAGGGTTTTTTTGGACGAGGTTTTGGTGGGGAGCTTTTTCGGAGATGGTCGAGGAGGCATGTTTTGAGTAGTGAAAAGGGAGTGAGAAATGAGAAAAAGGTGTGGGAGTTGGGAGTGGTCTTTTATGTGAGGATGAGATTGTGAGAAGGGTAGAATGGTAAAAAGGAACAAAATTCGATGGCAGAAGTTGGGAGAGGGAGATAGGAAGACAGTTTTAAGAAGATCACCATTGTCTTGAAAGGATATGATCGGGAGATTTTGCCGCGAAGGATGATCCGGCCGTCCTCCGGATGACTGGACCGATTTTCAGTTGGATTAGGTCATCTGCACCGTCGGTCCCACCATATGCAGGCCAACCATGCCCAATACACGTGGCAGCTTTGCAGGTTCGTCACCGTTTGAGGGATCTGAGTAGAGAGACACAGGCCTGACTATTCAAATAGGGGCCCACATTGAAGATTACGTTTCAAAGAATCTAGGCCGGTCAACAGAATGGAAACCAATGGTTTGGTTCATCCGGCGTCTGGGCCGTACATTTGATAATTGGACTAGATTGATTTTTTAGAGGCCGCTTGGATGCTGGTAAAATCCTGAGAAGTTGTAGACAATTTACACTGTTTGAATGAGAGAAAAATGGTTTGAAGCATTTACAACTTGCAAAAAAGCGATGCACCTTCCCTCAAATGTCTACACCCTGAGAGTTATTATTTCCAGTAATAATGGAATGTAACTAAATACAATTAGCTAAATATGATATAATGAGATAGCTAAGTAAGATTTTACAAACATCCAAACAGCTCTGATATGCTGGGCTCGGCATGTTTGGTAGGTGGGCTTAGGTAGGATGGAAATGCATTTGGTCTAAGGTAAATTCCATCCAACATTTGAAGACTTCATATTGGGATCACGTGGGATGGAGTTGTATTTGGTCCTGTAGAGACCCACATTAACGTATGTGTTTTATCCACGTCATTAATCCATGTGTGCCTTTTACATGTATCTGCCAAACCCAAGTTTCAATTAATGCAAGTGTTTTTCTTAAGGAATAATTTGATCCCAAATGTGGGGATTGATTGGTCAAAATACTATGGCATTTCCGTACACCTAATCATTATGCAATAATAGTTTTAATTCCATCTAAAGCAATTCAACACCATTTAACCCTGCCGACCAAACTGGGGTTGATTGAGGTGTGAATGAGTAGGATTGGGACTTAGGGTCTGTTTGGTAAAACTTATTTTTGTCACTTATCACTGAAAATACATGTTTTCACTAATTTTTCCAGATTAAGATTGTTTGGTAAATTCAAAAAGTTAAGAGCTTAATTCAAAATTTCACTAAAAAGGTAAGAATTTTTTTAATCTTTATTTTTTGGCTTAATACTTAACGCTGAATGTGGTAAGTGGTTTTGAGTTATTATTTTTGATAAATGACAATTTCACCGTTTCATTGAAAGCTTTTGTGGGCTTTTGCACGAGTAGAAGCAATGTTGATGCATTGATGCAGCAAAGTTTTTGGCCTCCATCATGATGCATGCGTTATATCCATTCCATTCATCCATTTTACAAAATCATTTATGGGCATGAGATGAAAAATGAGGTAAATTGAAAGCTCGAGTGGACCGCACCATAAGAAATTGTGGTGATGATGATGCCCATCGTTGAAACCTACCTTGGGACCACCATAATGTTTAGTTTCCATCAGATCTGTTTATAAAGTCACACACACATGGATTAAGGGAAAACAAAAATATCAGGTTGATCCAAAACTTCTATGGCCCGCAGGAAGTTTTCAATGTTGGGCATTTCATTCCCACTGTTTTCTGTACTGTGGTCCACTTGAGCTTTGGATCTGACTCATTATTTGTCTCATGACCTACAATGATCTAAAAAATGAATGGATGGTGTGGATATAATACATACATCATGGTAGGTCCCACAAAACTTTATCACATGAACCCCTTACCACCCTGGGCAGCTGCCAGATGCGGATTTCCTTTTGATGCGGGTTGCGTTGGGCAGCTAGGTGCTGTGTTGGCTTGTTAGGTGGGCCACCGTGATATTTGTGAGAAGAATACTCCATTCATCCGTTTTTCCAGCTCATTTTAGGACTTAATACCAAAAATGGAGCGTACCAAAAACTCAAGTGGGTCATACGAGAGGGAAAAGTGGGGAAAGAAATGTCTACCATTGAACTATTTTTCCTACTCTTAAGTTTTGAATCTGCCTCATTTTTTGACACAGGACCTAAAATGATCTAAAAAAATGGATAGACAATGTAGATCTAACATAGACATCATGTTGGAGCCGGCAGAACTTTGCCATGTTAACTCCAAGCACATTGCGTACTGAGCTGATTAGGTGCGCTCCATACTCAACCAAGACAATGCGGCCCTTACATTTGGGCCCACTTTTATGTGTGTACTTTGCATCCATATTGTCTATACTTTTTCTCATATCAGTTTATGGCACAAGCCTAAAAATGAAGTATATCCAGTTCTCAAGTGGTCTATACCATAGGAAATAGTGATGATTGACCATTAATGGGCTACAAAAGTTTTCCGGATCAAGGGGACCACTCCACACCATAGTAAGCAATAAGTGGGGATTGAATTCCCACCGTTGAAACTTCACATGGTCCACATGATTTTTATTTTGCCATCCAACCTGTTTGCGAAGTCACATACCTGTATGAAGGGAAAGCATAAATATTAGCTTGATCCAAAACTTCTTTGCCCCAAGAAGCTTTTAATGGTGGGCATATAGCTACCACTGTTTCCTATGTTGTGGTCCACCTGAGATTTGGATTTGCCTCATTTTTTGGCTCATGCCATAAAATAAGCTGGCAAAATGGTGGGATGGCAGGGGTTTCATGTTGATGTTAAGGTGAACCATCTCATTTTGTTTATAGCAAAGGGAATATTATTCAAGCATAGGTTACGTAGATTGTACATGGAGGTGATTGATGGGCCCAATACAATGTATGTGTTTTATCCACACTGTCCCTCCATTTTGCCAACTTATTTTAGGGCATGAGACAAAAAAAAGAAAAAAAAAAGAGGTCAATCCAAATCTTAAGTGGACCACAACACAGGAAAAGTGGTGATTGAATGTCATTAATGAAATGGTTGTGATGGTCTAACCTGGCAATTGTTGAATAATGGATGATGAAAATATAGTGGCTAGTATACCTATTAGATAAAATTTTATATGTGTGTTGCCCATTCATTTGATGGGACAAGAAATTTTTTTAACCAAGCATGTTTTCATTTTATTTTATTGAGGTCATCAAACTAAAAGCATGTTATAGGGGGACCCTAGAGATAAATGGTCCAATGTCTTCTAGTATGCTGCATCATTATGCATTATGAGTCATCTCTTAATAAGGGAAGTTATATGATGCTCCAAGTGAGTATTGTTCATATCTCGAATTTGCTTGTACTAGCGAGCTTATTGGTTTCATGAACAACAATGTTGTCAACATAAGACCTACTATAGAAGGATCATGCAAATAATAATAATAATAATAATTAGATGATCACAACTTTTAAATAAGACTTTATTAATTAAATATGAGATGTTTAGTTGTCTAATTCAAGGATACTAATCATAGGGAAATAATATTATGTTTGAGAAATGTACATGAGTTGGGTATAGCGTGCCAAATTTTACGCATGAGAATAAAATATTTTGTCTTATACTATATATAAGATAAAATTGAGACAATAGGGGCAAATATGACAAATTGTCAATTTTCAAACATTTATGATTTGTGCTTGGTAAATAGATTTTTGTGAAAAAAGTACTTAATTTCAGACATTAGGGTTTTTTTTAGACAACTTACTAAATAGATTTTTCAGTACTTATTAGTACTAAAATTAAACACTTTAAGCTTCCAGCACTTAAATTAATTTTCAAACATAATTTTTTAGTTTACCAAACGACACCTTAAATGGGTTCAATTAGGTCACAACTTTGGACCACCTAGATGTTTGTATTTACGACCACATCATTCTTCTGTTTTACCTGCTCATTTTAGAAGTTGGGATTAGAACTGAAGCAGTTCAAATCTTAGGTGGACTACACCATAGATTGAACACATACCATTAAAAACTTTCTAAGGCCTACAGTAATGTTTATTTGCCATTCAAAATACAAATATCTACCTGGTCCAAAAATTTTGTGGCTCACAAAAAGATTTTAATAATCAATCACCACTATTTCTTGTAGTGTGGTCCACCTGAGATGGCATATATATACAACACATACATCAAGGTGGGCCAATTGATCACGACCTGACTGAATCCGCACCTGATTGGATCTGACAAACTTGCTGTGCTAGCAGTGGTTTTTAAATTCTTCAACAAGGACTAGAAAGGACCTGATCGAGTTAGACACCATGGGTCAGGAAAATGGGGAGATGACTCGGCCAACTTGTCTGAATTGGGTGGGACTTAGGTGACACAACCAAGTCAGCTTGGCACAATTCCTCTCTCTCTCTCTCTCTCTCTCCGCGCAGTTGCATCTCAAGGATCACTGGTCATGAGGCCAGGACGATGACCTAATGACCACGATTCAAAAATTATTTTTCTTGCAACTGCATTACAGTGAGCCCTAGTACAAAAGCTTTGTAGGGCCCACCTGATATCCATTTGACATGATCCACTCCGTCAATCAGTTTTGCAAGGTCATCCTAGGACCAAACAAATGAGGTAGGTCCAAAATTCAAATGGTTCACACCACAAGAAAAAAATGGAGATGGAAACACCCACTATTGAAACATCAATGGGGCCACCATGATGTTTATATGCCATCCAACACATTCACAAAGTTATTCCTAACAGGATGAAGGGAAAACACAAATATAAGCCGATCCTCAACTTCCGTGACCCCGAAAGAGGCTCAAATGGCCCATTGTTTCTTGTGGTGTGGCTCACTTTGAGTTTTGAATCTATTTGATTTTTGAGCTCACATCCTGATGGGCCCGCAGATGTCTAACTTGAGAGCGAAGGTGAGGACTCACGCCATCCGACTCAGACCTGGTGGAACTGGATCAGGACCAAACAAGTCGGTGGACTCACCGAGTCTTTTAACCATGGTGTGAGTGTTGGTCAGAAAATGGTGTTGCATGTCATACGCCAGAGCTGCGCCTAGCTTTCGTTTCTTGCAAGGCCGAGAGCAGACAACACCGCGTCACCAATCCATTGGAGGTTTTATCTGATTATACGGAACATAAATACTTAGGTAAGGGTCCTTTTCAATGATCCCAACCGTTGATATTATGGGCCTTGCCGTGGATGAGGGCTACCATAAGAACACTCAAATAGAAATATTTCTGTCCTTTTCAAAGTTCATGGAGACTGCTCACGTTCAAATGGAAAGAGTCAAAATATAAACGGTTTGGATCATTGGAAGATGACACAAGGGGATGTACTGAGCAGTGAGTTGTTATTATAAAAGGACAAGCGCAACATCCAAGTTGCTGATCGAGTAGGTATCGCAGTGCAGATGCTATGGACAAAAAAAATCAGAGGAGTCCTCTAATCAGGTGGGCCACACCAGCGCGAAACAAGTGAATTTTGAGACGGGATATCTCCAACACACATCTGCCCATGTTAGGACGTGTGAGCGGCCAGTCTCACTCCATAGAATTTCTATGCTGGTACCCATCCTTGCGGTATGGCTGGTGATCTTGACGCTTGATCTTGTGGGCCACCTTGTGGATGGGCCATAGGCGAAAAATCTCAGTGATTAGACAACTCTAGCCGTCCATTTGTTGTGGGTTCTGTTTGCTGTCCAACTGCTCTGCAGTGCGCTGCTTGGATAGCTGCCACAGTTCCATCTTCTGCATTTTGAGATAGGATGCGGATTAGGTGGTGTTGGCGTGTTGCCAACACCACTCACAGCTCGCTCTGGGGCTCAATGTGATGCACGTGCTTTATATCCATGCCGCCCATCCGTTTTTCCAGCTCATTTTAAGGTGTGGACTAAAAAAAATGAAGCAGATCCGAAGCTCAAGTGGACCACACCACAAGAAACAGTGGAGATAATGACACCCACCGTTGAAACCTTTCTAGGGCCCACCGTAATGTTTATTTGTCATCCAACCTGTTGATAAGGTCACTTAGACGTGGATGAAGGGAAAACACAAATATCAGGCCCCCAAGAAGTTTTTAATTGTGGGCGTTCAATTGCCACGGTTTCATGTGGTGTGGTCCACTTGAGCTTTGGATCTGCTTGAATTTCGGGTTAATGCCCTAATATGACGGTCAAAACGGATGGACGGCGTGGATATAAAACACATATATCACGTTGGGCCACACAGCACTGAACACATCGACACACCACAGATCTGGGTGGTGTTCGCAACACAACCTCATCCGTGTCCTTTGGGATATGGCTATGCATGTGGTGGCCCACCAGAACGACGGTCCTGATTATCAGACGTTTTACCATTTGTATGGCAATCTTGCTCTACTATGGCCATTATGGATGGATGAGATCCCTCGAATGGTAATGGTCAACGATTTCAGGTTCGCTGCAAAGAATTCCATTGAAGCTGGTAAAACTTCTTGGTGAAATGGACCATCCAATGGTCATTAATTTTTACTTGTGGGAACCCCAGTGTGGTCATCCAGACCGTTGATCTAATGGACCCCGCAGTGGATGTACCATCACCCACAAATCTCCTCAGAATGGAGGACTCCTAATTCTTCCCCTGGCTGTCTATACTAAGAGATAACATTAAAGTGAGGAATAAGGCCATAAACACATGTTTCTAGGAGCATGGTCCATCAAGTCCATCCATAGTGGGGCCCATCAGATCATTGGGTCCATAATCACTGACCCGTGGGCCCATTTCATGAATCTAGTACTACTTAGATCTTGAATCATGCAAGAGAAGGGAGGTGTTATTTTTTGTATTGATGTTGTTTTATAAAGCTTCTTTCAGGCTCATAGACATAAATACAAGTGCAGAAGGGAGCAATGATGTAAGTGTTATGACTAATGGGACCCCCATCTGCCAACTTGGCACACGTGTTTGCAATCCAATCCATCCATCAGTTGGGTCCCAACATGTAGATGGACCTATCTAATGATTTTTCAGCCCACTAATCAAACAGATTTCAATGCTAAAAAGCAGATTATGGTTTAGAAACCATTGGTTTCATAAACTGCAGTCCAACCCACCAGTGGACATGCCTGGTTTTTGGTCAAGTAGATCTCACATAAGTGTGCCAGCTCCCTTGTACAGATGTGGGCTTAGCAAAGTTCTTTGGCATAGTAGCTTGTGTGAACATATGTTGTCAGTGTTTTCTTAGTTGTTGAGGTTTCTGTGGTTTTCTAGGTATGATTTGGTTTTGGAGGCAATGGCTATCCAATTTTATAATCAAAATGAGAGGAATTATATGATCCATGATGCGACGATATGCACACCATACTCAGGTTTTCGGTTCAAGTGGGGCCCACGGTTCATCAATCCACAACATTTTGGAATCGCCTGCATAGGATAATCCTCATCTTTTTATCCGGGGGCTTGCAAATAAATGCTTAAGAAGAGATACAGAAACAGCCGATGTCCAACGGGAAAAAAGGACCCAAGATTGGTGGCTAGAGAGTTTGTACACTATCCAGCCACACCAACATGGCGAGCACAACAGACCAATGGTCCGGATCACTGAACCACGGGGCCCATTTGCACAAACTGAAAGCCCGAGTATACAGCGCATATCAGCAGGGCCATATCCTATTAATTCCTCTTAAAATGATATGGGTGAAAACCAAGAGTACAGATGAAATGCTGCCATGCTCATCTCATCGACAGAATTTACTTGATCAGATTAACCAATACTTCAATAAGAAAAATAAAGAACAATAGATTCTTCATGAAATTCATTAGCTCAATTAAAAAAAAAAAAAAAAAATTACATTTCAGGGGAAATGCATTCCATTACTCATCTGAGATAATGGTTAAAAAATTTAAGGAGTTGAATGTTTCCGGCTACTTACGAACCACCGCCTTGAGTAGCAGCTTCAGGAATCAGAACATCAAAATCACTAACAGTCCATTCAGCAGTCTCGCCCTCACGGCTAACATATATTTCAGTACCCACGTTGATTGAGTACCATACTCTCCTTGCCGGTTTTGTTCCAGGATCCTGTACAGTGTCAAAAGCACACAACTACATAATCCATTGAAATAATACAAGCACTGAAAGACTACACAAAAGGAACTGATACTACAACATATTTGCGCCGGTGTTTGACAACTCAATATTTTAGCAAAACCTCATTCAATCATAATTTTGGCAAAATATAATACATAAAGGCGGTCCCAAATGGCTGGGACAAGGCTATAATACATAAAGGCAGTCCCGGATGCTGATACCATATGGTATTGCATATGGGAAGTGTTAGATAAGGGCGATCCTTGAAACACAAGCACTCAGAAATTGTACACATGGTATACATTTAACTCAAATTAAACTGTGGAACCCACCATCTTTTTTTATTCTTTGAAGGTATTGTGGAACCCACTATCACTAAATTGCATTCCCGAACAATCCTAACCTCAGAAACCAGGGTGCTTGGTTGTTGAAATAGGATGACTGGATACGTCTCATTTTCAACCATCCAACAAAACACCCACCAATACAATAGTTTTTTTTTGGGTTAGTACACACATCCCACCATTAGTACACACACCCACACTATTAGTCACACTTCAATGTTAGCCACCAATACAATAGTTGAATAGTCAGACAAGTGTAATTTTTGGTTCATTTTGAACAGCTTAGTTTGAATAATTTGTGTTCCACATTTGCAATTTCAAACTGTGTGTTTCATCCATCAGACTCCGTGTATCAAAGCTTCTCTCATTTTCCAAAACTCCAGTATATGGTTGCACATTACATACATTGTACCATCAGTGTATGCCACAATGATCAACCCCAGGCCATTATCTGATGGTGGGAGCCACCAAGCAAGTCTCAAATGTTGATTAGGCAGTGAGGCCCACTTTCTGATGGCCATCAGGAATCAGATCTCTCTGCTATACTCCGAAATCCAGCTTTTTACATTGTACCATCAGTGTATGCCATAATGATCACCCCCAGGCCATTATCTGATGGCGGGAGCCACCAAGCAAGTCTCAAATGTTGATTAGGCAGTGAGGCCCACTTTCTGATGGCCATCAGGAATCAGATCTCTGCTATACTCCGAAATCCAGCTTTTTAAGTCCTCTCTCTCCCATCTACAGAATTTTATCTAAAGAAGCTTCAATAATAACATAAATCTCACCTGGTAAAAATAAAGCCGACTAGAGAGTGCTCCAACGTCAAGCTCCCAAGACCTAGAATCTCCAACCCATCCATCTCCCTTTTCCGCAGGATAACCATGCATAGCCCATTCTGTGTGTGGTAGAATCTGCACCAACTCCTGTGCTTGGGGGTTGCTATACGGGTCACAGATATCAAACGGCTTTTCCAAGTACTGAGCATTCCCTGGCGCACAGTAGAGATGATATGCTGAATAGGGGAACCGAGATGTATCATTTCTGTTTATCCTCCCCCCTGTCGAACTTATGTGATATGGCGGGCATGACACAAGGTTATTTGGCCGGCACCAGCTTGTCGTCTGTGGGTTTATGATCATTTCGCTGTATCTAGTCACATCCGTTAGAACATCACCATCACACTGCTCGCCGTTGTTCTTCCAGCAGCTCCCGATATCAACGAGATAAAACTGGCTGTTTGGGCCGCCACCACGCTTAACATCAAGCGTCAATCTAACCTTAAAGTTCGGTGACTCCGGCAACTGAAACAACAAACACTTTCAATTTCGAGAATTCTCATCTGAATCACAGGCACAAAAAGAGAAACCATGATGATGAAATGAGAAAGGATCAACTAAAAGACCTTCGTCATGATGCCCCGGCCTTCATAGTGATAGCCTCCATTGAATCCTTTTGTCGCATCGGCGCGAAGATACAGCATAAGCCATGGATATTTTGAAGATGTCGTTAACTTGTGAGAGAAAACCCAACTCCCTGTGTTCTCGTTCTTCTCCCACATCACAGAAAAGAACGAGTTATTCCCCACGCCCTTCTCTAAGTCATAATCGAGATCATATGAGCCGTAAAAGCTTCCAGTTAAAGAAGCCATTTGCTTTCCAGAAGAGTAAGCTCTTGAGGAGTTGTGATATATAAGTGGATGATTCATACAACCTTCGCCAAAACATGGGAACTTTCTGTCTGTGATAATGGGACTAACCCTCTTGCCGTTTTCAGGACAAAGTGCGGTTTTGGTATCAAAGTTCCCGTTTTTCAGCATAATCATCCAAAACTGCCATGGGTCCTTCGAATCATGCACCTCACAAAGTGAAGCAAGATACAGTTCCTTCTCCACGGCATACAAGTCAGGGTCACTGTAAGATTCAAATGAAGGATCGGGAAACTTGTCACTTGTCCGTAGACAATTGTCAGATTCCATCACCTTCTGGTGCACTATGCATTCGCTCACATTATCATGATGGTGACTGCCCAAAGGATCTGGTAATAGGAGAAAAAGAAAAGTCAAATAAGATAAAGAATGTCACATTCATAGTGATACTACTCTTAACATCCTTCTACAATTTCAAAGAAATGGGAACAATTGCATCAATAAAAACAAAAACAACCATTTGGAAGAACTCTTAAAGAAGATGAGACTCAGAAAAAGTACTTCAGAAGCACCTATTATCCCAATATAGCACAATGAAGCTCTTAAGTTCCAATTGATGGAACACAGAAAGGGCGCCAGACATGCAGAACTCAAAAACCTAAGAGGCCAACGCTCTAATACAGCTATATGGTAGTTAGTTTATAAGAGAATTGAGATTGGAACAATCACCCTTATCATCATAAGCTTATCCGAGCAATTTGGGATTAGCTTTAGGAACCATGTTTCATCAGTCATTCCCATCCAAGGCCCCATTCTTAATAAGTGAGCAAGCCTTCATATTCCTTCTCACAACCTTGATTCCAGCCCTTTTAATTCTTCCTTTCATCCTCATTTTAGGCCCTTTAACCCCAATTAAGGTTGCCCCCATTACTAGAGCCGTTTTGGGTCTTAATTACACATTAGCCTGCTCCCATCGTTTTATCTGTTATTGGTGTGTGTGCGCGTGCGCGCAACTATATATATAAACCTTAATACATATATATTAGAAATGCCTTAACACTGCTTATAATTGTAAATTGCAATAGAAGAACAGTAGTTCTTCATAATATTTGCCTCAATGTGTTCAACATCTATGTCCAACATGTGTGTGTCAAGGCCATCATTTTGAAGGAGGGTCCCGGATTCATGAGAAGATTAGAAAAAGATTTTGAGAGTGCAGAACTGAAAGAATCTTAGAGATAACAAGACCCATGCCAAGCAACTTTATCAGTACCATCAAACAAGTGAAATAGGCGAAGCCATCTGATGATGGCTGTCGTGCTTGAGGGCATTACTGCTAGGGCCAAGGTTCAACTTCAAAGTATCATGTAAACATCACCAACATTACATGACCGCAATAAGAAAACCATTTGACAATGCCAATTACAAAATCCATGTAACATGAAACCTAACTCACTAAAAGAAATGACTGAAATAACAGAACCATGTGATGAGCCAAATAACAAAATCCAGGTAGAAACGTGAACCCCAACTTCCAAACAAGAAAATGGATAAGGTCGAAACATGAACCCAGCAACCTGGAAACTGCAAAAGCAAACCAATGCTAGAATAAAATCAACTTAGCTATGTAAAATGGTGTTGTATATATAATAAAAAATAAAAATGAAGATGCAAGAATGTATCAAATATCATCTCAAATGCCATAAAACAGCATTAGCTGTTGAAGACTCAACTTGAAACATGAAACTAGAAAGATGTGTTCAACAAACAAAACCACATGACTGAGCATCTATAAACACAATAAATCTTCATAATCACCACTGCCATAAAAAGCATATCTACGGCAATGACAACTCAATGGCACTAAATCCTTCAATGTCTATAACAACTACAAATTACAGAACAAAAAATCAAGAAATAACAAAACACCCATTGAAAATCATGCATCCAACAATCTTAGAACTACATGATAACAAATCATCTTTCAACATAACAGGAACTGATTATCACAAACTCTTCTCCAATTACAGACACAACTACCTCAACAACAATATAAATTTGAATTGTTAAAGAAATTTCTACTCGATAAAAACACAAATGATGCATGCAATCCACCACAGAAAAGGAGGAACAACAGAATTCACACACAAAATCAGTTCAATGCACTGAATTTAATAATCTAAAACTACAAAAAACAACTCAGAATCCTCGCCCGACCCATAAAAGTGAAAGACTCTGCTCCCATTCTTCGACTCACACTATAATCTGCTTATTTTCACTTTATTAGACCAACAACCGGAATTCAGTTCAAATGTGCACCCCAAATGCACATTTCTTTAATTAGTCAAACGCTGAGTCAAGCCGACTCAGTGAGTCGCCGTCCGAGTCACTGAGTCATAGCCATCTTGAATCAGCAAATGGAGAATCTCTATGTGGATTTCAAAGAAAACAAGAACTGCCCAAGTGAGCTAAGTATACCTGCAATCAATGGGCAGTACAAATCTGCGCAGTCTGCGGCCCTCGGGCTGCTCATGTTCAGCGCTTCCTGCCCAACTTCATTGCAGAAATTCCAACTTTCCAATGCGACTCTTATGTTTTGGCTCTTCATAGCTGGATCCCCAACCACAGATGTATATTTTTCAGAAGCAGTGGCTGAGGTAAAGGAAGGATGTAATAGAAGAGAGAGGAGGAGAAGAGAAGAAGAGAAGAAAGGAGACATATTGCGGAGAATTGAAGAGATTTTGGAGAAGGGTTTTGCTTGAATTCATGAATTTTGCAGTGCTGCTTTGTTTTTCAGAGGATTCAAGGTAGAGAAGCGAGGAAGATATTTCTGTACATGGCTGTTTGCTAACGTGCGCAGGGAATATGTCCAGTATCCAGCGCCCATGGGTGGCGGGACAGGGAAATAGTATAATAGGGAGGATTTGGGAAGGGGCTTTTGTCTGATTCGTCTGTAATTGATTGGGGATTATCTGTTTCTGAGGATTTAAGGGACATGCTAATGTGCACCGGGGAGGACACGTTAGGTAGCTCATCTGGTCTTCTGATAATTTGACTATTTGAGAGAGATTTACTGCAGCAATCCCTTTTTCTGCTCTGAGAGAGAGAGACAGAGGAGAGATGCTTTTTGCGTAGAAGAAAAGCTGGAAAGGTTGCTGAGGCTAACGTGCGCCACGTGGGCCCATTAACCGCCATGCAAGATTGTTCGCTGAGTGGGAGGAGTTGGATACTCCGGTACAGTATCATGCTCCATACGCATGCATTCCTAGTTGCAGATGTCGCACACCTGTACATCATATCAAACCTTCAAAATGGTGGGGTATGGCTCGAGAATCAGATTGACGAGACGACGTGGACTCAGATTAATGGATATTTGTTGGTTGAATTTGGACCGTTGCCTATTTGCAATCTGAACCGTCCACTTGATGACTACCAATCAGTCAGTTACGTTCGTGGATTTTTGGTTCTGACACACATAATCTGAGCCATATATATTCCGCGTGGAAAATTATGTGCATGCGCATGAGCATCCCACTCCTCCAGAGCATCGATGTTTTTCAGGGAACGTACACGTGACTCTCGGGCGCAGCTTCTCCCTGGATCCACCGACGTGGGTGTATCCCTGACTGTGGGGCCCACATTAATGTATTTTACTTACATCCATGCCGTCCATCTGTTTTGAAATATCATTTTAGAATGTAATCCAAAAATCGAAGAGACCCAAGTATTAGTTTGACGACATCTTAAGGAAACAGTGGTGAATTAATGTCCACCATTAAAAACTTCTTGGGGGCCAACAGAATGTTTATTTCCTATCAACCTGTTGATAAGGTCACAAAGTCCTGGATGAAGGGGTCACACTAATAAAAGCCTGATCTAAAACTTTTGTGCCCTATAAGAAGTTTTAAATGGTCAATCACCACTGTTTCTTATGGTGTGGCCCACCTGAGATTTGGATATGCTTCAATAACTTTTGGATATGTCTTAAAATGAGCCGTAAAAACGGATGGACAGTGTAGATGCAAGGCACATACATTAAAGGAGGCCCCACATTCAAGGATTCAGCCACCTTGGTGGATCCGAGGATCCACTGAAGCTGCGCCCGTGGGCTCTCTAGGCATGGAAGGTACGATGTCTACATCTCTTCTTCGCAGATGCCAGGCTGTTGATTTCAAAGGGCAATTTGTCAGTTTTGCTTTGCTTTGAAGGGCCCAGCCCAACAAACATTAGAGTTGGATCAATGGCCACGTGGCCATCTTGATCGAACTCGGATTCGGTACTGAGCTGTACCAGAGTCGAGACGAATCGAGCATCACCCCTGCTCGGTTCCAACCCACCTACCCCTGCTCATTACTCGGCTCTACTCGGCCGAGTTGAGCAAGCCCATGATCATTCAGTACACGAGCCGGTTCGAGTCGAGTTTGAGTTCGAGTTGATTTCAAGTTTTTGAGCCGAGTCCGAGTTCGATTCTTTCGAACTAAGTTCGAGTTTGTATTTTTCAAGCTAGGTTTGTTGAGCTTACCGGAGTCGACAAGCGAGCAAGCTGAGATCAGGGGGTGGCCGGTGTCGAGCGGACAGGGTGAGATTGGGGGTGGCCAGTGTCGAGCGGGCCGGGTGAGATCAGGGGTGGCCGGTGTCGAGCGGGTAGGGTGAGATCAGGGGTGGCCGGTGTCGAGCGGGTAGGGTGAGATCAGGAGTGGCTAGCGTCGAGCGGAGTAGGGTGAGAACAGGGGGTGGTCGGCGTCGAGTGGCGGGTAAGACAGGCTGAGATCAAGTAAGGCAGGGCAGCTCAGTGAGTGGCTGGCACGGAGTGGACAGGGCAGCAGGGGGTAGCCGGCCAACCATTAAGCTCAGAGAGAGAGAGAGGGGGTGGGTTAGGTTTTGAAAAGAGGGGGCGGTCGGGCGGGTAAAAAGCATAAGGGTAAAAAGAAAATCATTTTAACTATACTATATATATACTATGGCTCCGAGCTGAATCAAGCCGAGTACGAGTCACTAAACGAGTCGAGCTGAATCGAGCATGGCCCTGCTCGAAGCTCGCTCGAATACATTCGAGCATAAAAAAATTGACTCGACTCGGCTCAAACTCACTTCTGCTCTAAGCTGAGTTGAGCATTTTTCGAGCGAGTTGAGTGAGTTTTTCGAGCATACTCGACTCGTGTACAGCTCTATTCGATAGTGACCTCTCTAGTACAGACCCTGGTAGGTGCTGAAAAGGCTTTATAAACCAACCATTATTATATACGTGTTTTATCCAGGCCGTGCATCCAATTTGTCAGCTCATTTTAGGGCTTGAGAGGTAGATTCAAATCAAAGGTGGACCACACACCACAATAAACAATGGTGATGGAATGCAACCATTAAAACTTCCTAGGGTCCCATTGATGCATGTATTTTATCCATGTCATCCATTTATTTTGGCAGTTCATTTTAGACATGAGCCTTGGCCCGTTTGGCACCATGGATTTGGGAGAAGTGAGGAGAAACTGGTTGCTTTATTTTGTTTGGCACTATGAATTTGATGAGAAGTGGATTTGAGAGGAATCCAAGAGAATTCAAAAAGGCACTTTTAGGTCTTTTTCAAATCCTGTAAAAACAGGTGGGATTTGAGGAGAAATCCTCCCTAATGTGGGACCCACTATCATATATCCCTAACTATGGGACCCAACATGATGTATATTTTCCATCCAACTTGTTGATAAGGTCACAAAGACCTAGATGAAGGGACCACACAAATTTCAGTTTAATTCAAAACTTTTGTGCATCATAAAGGTCTCACTCTCCACTTTTTCTTGTTTTATGGTCCACTTTAGATGTGGATCTACTTTATTTTTTGGATTCTGACTTAAAATGATCTATAAAAATGGGTGAACGACATGGATTTAAAAATCGAGGCTATTACGATGGGCATATGGTAGGATTAAAATTTACACCGTCCATTCCCTCATGTCTGATTTCTCTTCAAATCTTGGCTGCCAAACAGAAAATCTAGAATTGATAAGAATTGGAATTGATGAGAATTCATATCATGGAATCCATTTCTCCTCACTTCTCCTCAAATCCATGGTGCCAAACGGGCCGTAAGGGGTTGTTTAGTAGCATGGATTCCATGTGAATTGGAATCCAATTCACAATTACCATGGAATTCATGGTAAGTCGAATCTTAGGTTGTGTTTGGCACCATGTATGTGGATTTTATGTGAATTCAAAATTTGTGTTTGGCACCTTTTTACATGATATGTACTTCACTAAATTTTGTAACGATGGCCCGCCATAAGGTTTATGTGAAATCCATCCCGATCATCAAGTATATCACTCCTTATTAGTCGTCGGTCCCAAACCTTAGCTTGGTATGTGATTTAGGTGAACCATATGATTTAAACAACATACAAGTGATATCTTTCACAATTGTTTCACTTCGTGTGGCCCACCTAAATCACAAATCGGGCCAGCTTTTGGGCTCTACCACTAAAATGGAGTGGCACACCTAGTGAACTGAGTGGATGTATATCAATATTAAGGTAGGGCATATCAATTCTTGAAACTAATTAAAATCATTCTCATGATGACATTATCCATGGTAATTGGTGGTAAAGGGATTTGAACACATAGCTTTTAGCAAAGAATCCAAAACAGTTGAAAGGGTGGTAAATTACCACCAATTTCATGGTGTGAAACAAACCTACTTTATGCATTTACCACCCGTTACCACCCTTTACCACCAATTCCATGGTGTCAAACGACCCCTAACCTAGAGCAAGCCATGCCAAAAGGAAAAAGTGAGGATCATGGTGGGGCTTAAGAAGATTTCAATGGGCTTTGGTCCATGCGAGCCTTTGGTCTGACTTTTTTTTTTTTTTTTTTGGCTCAAGTCGTAAAATGATCTATGGATGGATGGTGTGGATAAAAAAACATACATCACGGTGGGTCCTAAAGAGCCCTGGCTAGGACCTCGCTCATTGTGGGGTCCACCTTGATGTATGTGACTTAAATCAGGTTTTGACAGCTCATTTCAGGAAATTATCCCAAAAAATGAAGCAAATAGAAATCCCAGGTGAATTGCACAAGAGGAAACAGTAGCGATTGAATATCCACCATTAAAAACTTCTTGGGCTAAAGCAATGTTTCTTTGCCATCCAACCTGGGTGAAGGGACCATGCAAATATCATCTTGATCCAAAGCTTTTGTGACACACAAGAAGTTTTTAATAGTCAATCACCACTACTTCCTATTGTGTGGTCCACCTGAGATTTGGATCTGCTTTATTTTTTTGGACCATACCTTAAAATGATCCCTTGAAGCGGATGGATGGCATGAATGTAAGTCAAATACATCACAGTGAGCCCCACAGTCAGGGATCCATCTAAGCTGCATTCACATTACACTACGCGTACGAAGTAATGGTGGGCTTTCGATCACCACTGTTTCATGTGGTTTGAGCCACCTGAGATTTTGATATTCTGCCTCATTTTTGGGCTCATCCCTAAAATGAACTGGCAAAATGGATGGACGGCATGGATAAAACACATACATCATGTTGGACTCACAAAGCTTTTCCAGTGAGAGGGTCATTACCATGTAAGGTGGTGGAGGGGTCACTACTGAATCCTATATGGAATCCGAGTCACTCTTGATCCTGACAAAATGATGAATGGACACAAGAGATCTTGATTTAGACATAATGATTTTACTATAATAATTTATTAAGTTTCCTTAGTGAGTAATCACTTATCCTAACTAATGCCATAATGACGCTACGGACAATATGTGCATTTCATGTTAAGTCAATGCTTATTTGGCCTGATGTAGAATAGGTCGTTGATTATTTCATGGCCCAGATGGACCAAAAGAAGACCGGTCGGGGTCGAAAGTGATCCGAACTATCAGAACCGTAAAACGGTGGTATCTCACAATTCGGAATGAGTTTATGGACATATAATATATGATTTTGGAGTAGCACGAGCTACTTTAGCCACCCAACCCTGCGTCCAGGTTGCCCAGGCCGGAATTGTGAGATTCAACTAGATCAATGGACATTAGGCTAGTTTATTTTCAATTTTATTATTTATAGTAAGTTTTAATTCGATCATAACTTTTGATCCGTAAGGTTTTAGAGTTAGTGCTCAACATAAAAAAGGCTTAGAATATTTAGTAGAACAACATGGTTGGGCTCGTTTGAAAACTTTCTATTTTTGGTTGATGTAACGACCCAAGATTTTCGACTCTCGTGTATAACACGATAGCCGAATTCCCAAGTAATTTATGGAATAACTAATTTGTCAAATAATAAAATATAACATTCAAGCACAATGGCGGAAACAATTATCATCTTATCCTATCAAATTTACTACGTCATCATCAATGTTTAAATAAGGGAACCAACCAATATTCATACTGATTAATCAAAATACAAAACCATGTCTTCTCTTGAAGACTTATTACAATTCTATAAATGTATCAACTACTCAAAAGAATATTTAATAAATGAAAACATCAAATAAGTTTTCCCAACATCGTCATCCGCCATGTGATCATACGAACCATCGAACTCTTCTCCTTAAAAATCGGGTTCAATACCTGGATCTTCACCTGCATTATCTAAATTGTATTTGGGATAGCGTTAAACGCTATCATAGTGGGGAATATTTCCTCCAAGAAAATCATGAATAATAATAATAACAGTACAGAGTAAACGCAAGCAGGATATTATCATTTAATCAAATCAAAATAATAAAGTAAAAAAAATCTTTGTTAATGCGATGCATGAAATGCATGCTTTGGTTAAGACACCTTGGCTAAAATCACAATACATGAAGTGGGAGACTCCCTGTTACGACTTCATGCTAGCCACTAGTCACCAGAGGTTCTTGGGACGCACAAGCCCATAGTTTTGCTCGATCACGTGAGATACGAGACGCTTATAGCCCAAATCTACACGTGACAGTGTACGGAAGAAGTAGGACACTCTAGCATATTCTTAATTCCGTACACCCACATGGAGCCAAGTGAATGCATGACTTTAGTTTCACATTTTTTTAAGTGTTCTCGCATACAACCGATTTAAATAAAACTTAGTAGTCACTATGGGGAGTCGCAAGCAACCTAGCATAGGCCGATAGCACGAGATTAGTATCCATAACACCAACCCCGGCTTATGAGAATTTGTATACCATTAGTGTCCACTCATTGTCCCGTTTTATGATTTCATCATGTCCCCAAAAGTCAATGTTGTACATCATAACCAAATTCATTAAAATACCCATGTAATGTAAATAGATCTAATCAAGCATCATGTACATGTAAGGATCCATTGACAAACAATCACTTCATTCTCTCAGTTAAGTCAAGAGATATTCTTCCATCATGGACACCTCTTACGGGTTCCATCTCTCTACATCGAATAATTTTACCAACTTAAGGATAAAGAGTATACAATAATGGGATGTCTATATGATGATCTTATACACATATTTCATATATATCACAATATGAAAATCAATGTTACTTGTAACACATATACTAAGAAAATAAGGGCATAGATTTCACAAAGATATATAACACAAGCACACATGCTTCTTAGTAAAAAATGTAAACAAGGAATCACATCATTATATAATGATATTCATTACAAAGCCTACATTAAACTTCATGTTATATAGATCAGCAATTCAAAACAAAATAACTTCACATGCCACAAAAGAAACTTATGATAATTGTGATATTATTAATGGAAGGCTTGAAGGAAAATTCCCACCTTAAAGATTGATTGATTTGGAAGTCGTAGATACTAAGCACGTCGTTGGAACAACCAAACAAACTCTCTCTCTCTCTCTCTCTCTCTCTCTCTCTTTCTCCCCCTTCTCTTTCTCTCCCTCTCTCTTTCTTCTCTCTCTCTCTAAATTCGTGCATTAGGGCTCCCTTGCTGAGAGAAGGCTTCATTTAGGTTAAGAGGGTCGAATTTTTGGGTTAGAAGAGGGTAGCACGACTACATGTATGCGGTTGCGATAAAAAGTGGTTTAAAGCGAGATTTCAAGCCGGATTTGAAAAGTGTATACATAACGAATGGAAATGAAGTTTTGTACATGAGATATGATGGGTATGGGATACAAAATGGACGTGGTAGATTTTAAAATGGGGTCCACACGCGATCGAACGGTCGGCGTGAAGTTTTAAGGAAAGAGATGTGATGAAAATAGAAAATTGCAAACGGATGGTTTATCTGACAATCTGACACCTAGGATGGGTTTAGATTAGTCCATTTAGGTAGGTGGGATCCACAAATTGAAGCTCTACAGCCGTTTGATATGTCTTTTACATATGAGAAGATTCTAGAGAAAAATCTTCAAAAACTTAGAAATCTCGGTTTTGGAGGGGATTCTCTACATTGGTTAGCTTGGAGGGATCTTCAGGATCCTCTAGAAGCATCCCTAGCTTCCCATGCGAAGGGGATTCCCGGATTGGAAGTTCTAAGATTTCAACGGTAGATTTGGAAGAAGAGAACAGGTCGGATACGAGATGGAATGGAGAGATTTTTTTGTAGGAGGGGGTTTTTATGGGCTACAAAGAGGATGGACGGTTTGGATTTTTGAAACGGGGCCCACATGGTGAGGAGTGGAGAGGGCATGGTGAGGAGTGGAGAGGGCAGCAGTGGCAGCGGGAGGAAGAGAAATGGAAACTTCCGTTTTGGTCATGTGGTAACCTGGTTTGACCGTGCACTAAACGTGCATGCGATGCATGTGGGCCCCACCATGATGTATATATTAAATCCACTCCATCCAGCAGGTGAGCTATGTGATTTTAAGCGTTGACACAAAATTTGGGAGAAATTCGAGATCGGGTGACCCACTTATGATTCATTTTCTGATTAGGGCATTTGTAGGATGATTGGAGGGCTGAAATTCGACGTGTACGGTTAAAATGTGTCCAAATGCAAAAGTCTGGAATTTTGTGTCTTAATAATTTCTACAAACTAGAATACTTAAAAATGACACTTTAACTTAAGTTATCCAATGGTATTTTCGTAATTATCATAAATCTTCGAGTTTGGCGAAATCTAACCCTTCTACGTTGTTAATGGAGTTATTCTAATCAACTTTAATAAAGGGCACCCTATCGGATCTCCTACAGATGATCCATTATTCTTGAAACAAGGGTAAATATATAATAATTAATTAAAATAAAATAAAAACAAATTTTTAAAAATTTTCAAATAAATCTAAAAAATCTGAGGCGTTACAGTTGAAAACCAAGAGTTCTAGTAGGACTAAAAGACTTCTATAAATAGTAAGTTGCATTTTCTAGGAGTTTGAGTTTGAGTTGGAGTTTGGTACTTTACCTAGGGTTTAGTTTCTTATTTATATATATTGTAATTCCATTTCTATTCATTCAATTTATCAAAAAAAATTATTCAAAATTAATTTTCTCTTTTTATTTTTTTATTTCTTCTCGTGTAAACAAGGACTATCCGGTTAGGGAGATGGTGATCGACCTACCACGTCTTTCCTGTGTCAGTGCCCCTCTTGATCGCAACCATTCGTGGTGGAGACCCAACTAATATCCACATCTGGTCCATTAAATCTCTTGAACTGCTTTTTAATATATTATTAATATTATAAATGATGTTCATTTTATAAAATTCATTTTGCAACCATATCAAATCAAAGGTTAATGTGGATCAGCATATCTAAAGCATTGGATTTGAGAAGTGAATGGGAGTCTATGAGGCAACCCCATTGCTAGAGAACTCCTACGGGCAATCAAAATGATTTCTTAATCTCATGACACCCCTCTTCTCATGGTTTGGACGCTACAGGACTGTCCTTATCTTTGATTTTTTGGATTTGGACTGTTCATCTAGTGGGCCCTTTTTGGTTTTTTTAGACGCACACACCTACTAGATATACCCCCCCCCCCCCCCCCCCCCCCCCCTCACATGGGCATTCAATCCCATGATCTCAGTATTGAAAAAAGTCTATCTACAATTGAGCCATGGAGCTGGACCCATCTAGTGAGCCTTACCATGGATTAACCTATCCCAATGATTTAATGATGCACCATCATCAGTTGCCTAGAAGGTTCAAAATTCACATTAAACTACAAAAAAGAAAAAGAAAAAAAAAAGAGTTATCCAATACATGGTCAATAAAGGTGTCAACAAATCAGGTTAAGGCCAGGCCAAGCTCCAATATCTACGTTTGGCCGGGGAATATGACCAGCCAAAAATATCCAACCCAAGCTTGGCCTGGAATGTTTGTGCTAGGCTTGAGCCAGAGCTCAAGTTGGAGGGTTGGTCTGTTGGATGGATAGAGAGAGAAAGAGAGAGATTTTAGGAAGTGTGGTAGTAGGAATAACATTAGCAAATAAACTTTTTACATATTGTGTATATTATAAAATTGCCCTTGAAAACCTCAATGAACTTAATGAACTGTACCAGGCCTAGGCTAATGGGCCGTTGTACGTAGTCCAAACCCTAGTCAACTGATAATACTCCAGCCTAAGCTCAACCTGAGGCAGGTCATGCCTGAAAGCCCAACAAGCCAGCCTGGACCAATGACAGTCCTAATGGTCATGAGGATCACCTAATAGCAAGAGCTTAAGGTAAACTTTGGCCCCATCAAGCAATAGCTATCCAAGCATGGGCAATGGATGGTCAGAAAAAAGAAAGAAAAAAAAAAAGAAAAAAAGATTGTCAGGTTGCATAGGCAATAACATAATTAAGCTTATCCTATCATAAGCAATATTTAGGCCGTGGCCAATCCATGGATGCCCAAATGATGTGAACCATTCTTAAGTCACATCAGAGGGGCCCATGGCAATATTCTGATGGAAGGCTCGATACGGCAACTTCAGACTCAATTGTTGCATTAGCTTTCTAAGATCCAATTTCACTCATTGGTATAGATGTGAATTCTCAAACCAAACTTTTAAAATTTTAAATAATCAATGGATGGTATGATCGTGGCCCACCAGAAATACTCTAGACTTGAAGGTCTTGATATTCGAATGGCAGACTATTTTAATCACGATTTGGTCTATCTAAGACAAATCTTTGGGTTCAAGGTTTTGTGATTTGCTGATGTTTTTTAATATGTGAATAAAAGATGAAAAGATCATTTTATTTGTCTCTTATTCTTTCAAAATGATTCGTTTTATCTTTCAAGGAGAGGTTCCCACGAGAATCTAGAATGATCTAAGTAAAAAACACACACAAGATAATAAAGAAAATTAGCCCAACAAATCACTTTAGAAAAAAGAAGTAATTTTATCCGTAGGATGGGAGACTAATGCGTGTGTAGCCCTGCTTGGCAGACATCCAAACACATGTGCTAGTATGGTACACGTGTGACATCTGAGCTTTCCATCAAGTGGGCCATTTCACTCTTGGTATATATGGGCTAGGGTGTACTGGACAATTGGACGGTTACCAAACAAATTTTTAGCTGTGCTCTTTTTTATTTATTATTAATTAATTATTTATTTTAACATGGCCCACCTGAGGAGCCAAATCGCTTGAATTTAGGGCATAAGGTCCAAAAAATGTGGGACACCAGCTGTAAAACCTGGATCTCATGATCACCCTTGAATTGGAATCTACCGGGGAATCGTTTCTAAATGTAAAGATGAAGTTCTTCAATGCATCATGCAAACTAGTTGTATATGATCATTCCTAATAATAAGAATAAAGATACATTTATTCAGACCTTTGTCGCATCAAGCCTTAAAAAATATGCTTTAGTTGAGACCATTAGTTTACCGGAGATTGGACAAGGATTGCGTGGTGACCCCACACCACGTAGATTGGTAGTGGTGGGGGGTGTCAGGATTTGATTGGGCCATGTGCCGTTGTCAAAGATGGGGCCTACTCAAAACTTGTTTGAGAGTCGTTAGATCAAGTGTATGCTCGACTACACCACATCTAACCGTAGCATGTAGCCCAATCGATTTTCATCTAACCGTAGCATGTAGCCCAATCGATTTTTACTACGTCCCAATACCACTAAGCTATGTCACTCAATCTAACTACGTCCCAATACCACTAAGCTATGTCACTCAATCTAAGTCCCTTGAGATTGCAGAGTCCATTCATAACATCGGTGAAAACTTGCCACAGGCATACAGGATCCAGGCGAAGCCATTCAATAGGCGGTCTCTTGCTATGAACATCCCACACATGGACAAAAAGAGGCTGGTTGACTCATCAGGTGAGTTAGGCCATATAACTCTTTTGGACAGCCATCTTTATCATTGAATGGTGGGCCAAGATCTGATGCCAATTTCATCTATGCCATGCTGGCAGGCAGTGTGTTTCCCACGCTCCCCCTCTAAACCATGTAATATAATATCAAGGGTATCATGGTTTGGGCAATTCGGATTGTGTCCAGCAAAGTGCTGAATGCACTCCATACAACACCAATGAAAAAATGCCATGTGCATGTATCATGCATGGAACTCACAATGAGTTTGCCCTTTTCAATATTAGTCTACGAACATACACATAATGCTTTTTCATTGGTGCTTGATGAAGTGTGTCCAATCCTTATTAGACATAATCTGCTTATCATGGTTTATTAGACATAATCCGCTTTGAAGGCTTGCTAGAATAAATCATAACATACTACAATACGATGCGTGGTGGACTTGAGCATCGATGCATGGTGGACTTGAGCATCGGATTTTGTGTCTTTTCAATGAACCAAACCATTTATGTGATTGGGATTCTCTTGGAGGCACGATGCTTAAAAAATTTCTTAGGCTGAATGTTTTGTACATTTCGATCACACAAATGTTATGATAACCATCCATTTCTAAAGAAAAAGAGCCACATTTCAAATGGATAACCCAATTTAAGAGATTTTATTTCCTATCTACCCAACATACAAAGTGATTAGACGAATCAAATAAATAGTTTGGATAATTGGAAGACAGCCCATTTTGCAATACATCAAGATCTATTAATTTATAGTCAGCTCTCCAACAAATGAGACCTACTTTTACAGTCTCTTTTTTTTTCTTTGTTTTTTCACTGCTTACAAACTAGTTTTTCTTCATGTATGTTTCATAGGTTTTTTTTTTTTTTTTTTTTTTTTTTTCAAATATATCTACATACCATACTATCTACTTAAAAATAACATAGCATGTTCCATTTAGGGGTTTTGCATAATTATCGACATACTGCTATAGCTTATATGGACAAATTACTCGTGAAGAAAAGAATTGGCATTTGTAAGAACTTGTTTGGTTGACATTTATGTAAAGTGGAGAATTTGTCTATATATTTCATTTGGAGAAGCACTCTTACAGAAGTGATACATGCTTAAAAATAGAATAAACCTAATTTAGAAAATTAATATTAAATTTGATCAATTACATGGCTAATTACAAATCAAGAATATATTTATAAATTGTTTATCTAATAATTTAAAAATGAGTTCATCTCATTTTAATCAATAGCATGCATTAGAGAATACAATTTGTACAAAATGTTGGTTATCAAGATTATTTTTAAATCTCCAAAAGCCTTTAATGCATAATTATTGCTAACCAAAATGAGATGAACTCATTTTTTAATGGCACCAAAACAAGCCCTAATAGGTTGAAATATTCAACTTTGAGATTTTCTTTTAATTATTCCCTGTCAACTTTGAGATACACATCATATCAATGGTTTAGATGAATTGAAGAAAAGGTTTCAAGTCCAATGGGCTATACCACTAGTTACTGTCCACCAGGAGATAAATTCCAACCTATTCAGTGGATGCGAAATCCAACCCGTCCAATAGGTCGGTCCCACCATGAGTATCAAATGTTGCATAAATCAACAATATATACTTATTTTAGTTCTTAAGAATGCAATATCTATGCAGACAGTGCACATGGACAAGATCCAGACCTTCCAGTAGTTTGGTCGTATCTATTGGTCAAAAGACCGTTGAGATTTACGATTTACGGATGCATAGAATAATTAGGGGAGTGTCCAACTAACGATGTTCATGCAAAAGTATTTTCCATTTGATGGTTAGGATCATCTGATTGGTGTAGTTTTTGGTGCATCGCTTGTCTACCTTATAACATAATAGATGAAACAATCCCAATATCCTCCTTGTATCCCATGCATGGTGAGGTTGAGTGCTTGATTACTTATTTAAATGTAAGTATTTAAATATAAGCGTTTAGCGTAGGCATCAGTGGGCCTACCATTTACTTTGAAATAGAATGCCTTTTTCATAAAGGAATTGATGAGATGAGTTCTATAAAGGGGTATTTTGGTTATTTAATGTAAAAGTGTGAGTTAACCTAATGGCTGTTTGGCACCTTGTATTTCAATATATTTGAGGGGTTTTGGGGGATTTTGCCCCAAATCTATCGTTTGGTGTCATGTATTTGGAAGTAAATGGAATCAAGAGTGTGTGTGTGTGTGTGTGTGTGTGTGTGTGTATTGAAATCACACATTCGATTGTAATCACAGTGAAATGTCTTTTTTGGCTCCTTTCAAAAGACAACAAAGTCAGACTCGTAACAATGGTGTCATCGGGCCACTAATCCATTATAGATGTGGCATGCCAATAATATTCCAAAATTATCCAATCGTCAACCTCAACACTAAAATTACATCAATAGAATGACCTGATCTATCAAAATGTTAGCCATCTAAATAGACAGTTAAAAATAGTCAATGAGTCATACGTTTGTGGTCCTTATGTTTGTGGCCCACACGAGGCACAAAATTTTCTCATTTTTTGCCGCGGTATATATTTCAATAGCTTATTATAATCATTTTGTCAAATACCACATTTGTATACTAATTTGGGATATATATATATATATATATATATATATATATATATATATATATATATATATATATATATATATATATATATATATATATATATATATATATATATATATATATATATATATTGTTAGTCATGCAACACACCCACCTTGTTAGCTAGGCAACACACCCACACAATTAGTCACACAATGCTCCCACACGGTTAGTCACATGGTGCACGTAGAAAATTATCTCTAGCAAGCCTATAACCCACCTGGAAATCAGTCCATTATTAGAATGATTTAGAGGTTATGTTTCTAAAGGAAGAGAGATGGTAGAAGATTACTTATATAGTAATTTTTTTTAATTTCATATTAGAGGAATAAGGTCAGTGGAATTGACTACTTAATTTAGTTATTAGAGGACTGCTCACCAGCGAACCATCTCTCGTGAGAACTTTTTGAGGACTCATCACACGTGATGTATCCTCAAAATCTGAGCCGTCCACGTGATGTAGCACCCCAAAAAAACTTCAGGGCACCCCCCCCCCCCCCTTCTATGGCCCACCAGAGTTTTAGATCAGGTTGAAAGTTAGGCTTGAGGGTTTTTCTAGGTGCTGCATCACGTGGATAGCTCAGATTTTAGGGACACGTCACGTGAATTCTCATGAGAGATGGTTCGCAAGTGAGCATTCCTCTAATTATTAATGACTTATTTAGAGAAAGTAATGATTGATGAATTAAATATGGATATTATAGCTATGCTAATGATTTAACGGATATTAATTTACCAGTATAAGTAGTGGATCAATGTGAATGTGTGATTTGAATGTGAATGTAAATGCACCTAAGATAATTAGTTTGGTCTACAATACTGTAATCAAAATAAAATTAACGAGTAGCTTAATGAAAGTTTTATTTAGTTATATACCTAAATGTAAATATAAAATTATTGAGACATCGATGTATGTAAATCTCTTGGAAATATGATCCCAAATTCAACATTAATGTTAGTACTAAAGCTACATCTAAGCAACCCCACTTGTGTATAAGGAAGGCCATATGCATGCCAATATACATGCCATGGCAAGGAACCTGTGATCCAAGCCATTCATTAGCCCACCATGTAGATGCCCCTGCCCAAAAATTGGACTATCAGGTGAATTACAGTTTAAGATGGTGATGAGTCTAGCCACCTCTCTTTTACTTTGCAAAGAAATAATGCTTTCATGTAACCCATTTGCCACTATAGCGCACATGTGGAAGATCCAAGCCGTCTATCAGATGGGTCCATTTTCTTAGATGCCCTGACCCAAAATTGGGCTGGTCCACTCTCAAGTGAGTGCAATTTATGATAAGTGAATGGACAAAAAACTTAGGCGATTTTGTAGCATTATGGCCCTTTTGATAAACGGACTGGCCTGATTTTTCCTCAAGATGGTGGGGATGATCATCTGATGCATGGATTTGACCTCTCGAAGTTGTCCACGTCCACACGCAGTTTGGTGCATGGCTTCGACACGTTCTGTAATTGGTTTCTTCCACACTCTTCTGTGAGTCAACCACCATTTTAATCTTCAACAACATAAGCAACGGCAGCGGATTCAGTAAGAGCGGGGTATAACAACGAGTTCGGTCAGGCCGTGAGAGCGGGGCCCACCTTGATATATTCTATCTATATCCACTCCGTCCATACGTTTTTAAAGATCATTTTAGCTTATACTAATAAAAACAAAGCAGATCCAAAACTCAGAGAAACCACACCACAGGAAATAGTGATGATTGAATGTTCATCATTACAAACTTTTTAGGGCCCATCGTAATGTTAATTTTTCATCCAACCTGTTGATAAGGTTTTACAGACGTGGATTAAGGGAAAAAACAAACATCAGCTTGATCCAAAACGTTTGTAGCCCACGAGAAGTTTTAATGGTCAATCACCACTGTTTCCTGTAGTTTAGTCCACCTCAAATTTCGATCTGCTTCATTTTTGGGTTACTACCTTAAAATGAGCTTTCAAAACGGATGGACGGAGTGGATATACAACACATAAATAAAGGTGGGCCCGTCTGAACTCGGTGTCACTCCGACCTGACCGAATCCGCTTCCAAGAAAGAAAAAAAAAAACCAGCCATTTCTCTGCCTCACGTGCAGTGCACGTGCCCCTTGCTAGTATAATTCGTAATGGGACATGGATGGATGGAGGGGAAGAATAAGGTACGAAGACAGGGAATCTATGACTTGAAGAGATGACACATGGCATTTTCCCATTCGAGAATGACCTTTAACCCTATCTCCATAAACCCACTGCTTTTGTCAATGATCTGTACTCAGCCCGTTCCTGTCTTGTCGGGATCAGACAGTCATAAGGAGTGGGCCCCACATGATCCCACCACCGCTTGAAAGTCAAAAAGTCTTATTGTTCTTTACCGATGCCCAATTTTAACGGTTGGATTGGTGCCCAGATAATTGATGTGTTGACCAAAGCTCTTTAAGGTGGTTCTTTTGCATGCTATCCGAACACGTGTTTTTCTTTTTCTCCTCTAATCATACATGTAGATACGGAACAACAGGAAGGTCGACGCCCATCACAGAAAACTTCAAGATTACACGTGGCAATAAAGTGATATACGCCATCTAACCGTTCATCAAGTATGCCCCACTAAGATGAAGGGACCCAAAAAATTTTAGGCCGATCTAAAACTCAGGTGCGCCACACCACTTGAATTTGTAGTTTTGGCGTTACTACACATTGTCTTCTATGGTGGGGCCAACCTCAAGATTGGACAACCTGATTTTGCAGCAGCCCATCATCTTGGTGACGCCCACCCGATTCATGGGTTCGATGGCATTTACTATCACAGTATGTTTAGACAACTGTACATGATCGTTGTACAGTAATACTCGCATATGTGAAATCTGAGACGTTCGAAAGCTGGCTCCTCCCAATATCAGGCTCGTTCCAGTATGAGAAGTGAGAACGATTGAACCGTCTAAGTCCAATCTTCCGTCTGATTCAACACGTGTGGCCTTCCTGATCAATTAATTGAAATCGGATTGCGTACTGAGTTACTCAGTAGTCAGTACGCTTTTATCGAGCTGAGTAAAAATCTTTTGGGCCCATGTGAATGTATGTGGTTTATCCACGCCGTCCATCTGTTTTTCCAGCTCATTTTAACGGTTGAACCCAAACTTGAAGCATATCCAAAGCTCAAGTGAACCATACCACAGAAAACATTCTGAATAATGATTTCTACCGTTGAAACTTTTCAAGGCCTACAGTGATCCAACGTGTTCATAAGATCACACAGACATGGATGAAGGGAAAGCACAAACATCAGCTTGATCCAAAACTTCCTGTGGTGTGGTCCACTTGAGCTTTGTATATTCTTCATTTTTGGTACCAAGCCCTAAAATTATATGGTGAAATGGATGGACTGACTGGATAAAATATATAGATCACGGTGGGGCACACAGAGTTTACTGATCAGTACGCAATCCGCTTCCCAATATAACCGGACTGATTTCATACCGGGGGATTTTACAGGCGGGCCCACCTTGTGCAATGCCAGGATGTGGCATGCACATCACATATTGACACACATACAATATATATAGGGAAACTATCTGTGTACGCTTGATAAGTAGGTTGGCTTAGCTTGACTGGCAGTGGGGACGTTATGGACGGTCAGGATTGAAAGGAGGGTAGAAAAGTTGGATTACTTATTAGGTATGTCGTTGGAAAGCTCCATTGGATAACAAACGCCTTAGGTAGATGCCCTTGAACGATTTTGTGAAAAACAAGGTCAGTTACTCTCTCATGCCATCATGGATTGCATATTTAGTCAACTTTGTGGAGCGCACCGTAATGTATATGTATTATCACACCGTCCATCCGTTTTACTAGCTCATTTTAGGGCATGAGCCCAAAATTGAAGCGTATCAAAAGCTCAAGTGGTCCACACCATAGGAAATAGTAGAAATTGAATGTTTACCATTGAAATCTTTATGAGGACACAAAAGTTTTGGATGAATTTGATATTTGTATTTCCCTTCATCTAAGTCCGTGTGACCTTATGAACAAGTTGGATGATAAATAAATATCATTGTGGGCCCTAGGAGGATTTCAATGGTGGTTGTCATTAACCCCACTGTTTCCTTGGTAGGCTCACTTGAGCTTTGGAATGCTTTGGTTTTGGACTGATGCCCTAAAATAAGCTTTTAAAATGGATGGACGGTGTGGATAAGATAAATACATTACGGTGGGCCCTTTAGAGTTTATTGTGTTACTCCATATGCAATAGAATACATCAAATACACATTACAATTAGAAGTACTAATTTTTTAGTAAATTTTGTTGGTATTGTCATTTTATGCATTTTAGGACTTTTAACATTACTACTTGCGTCAAATATTTAGGATTAATGTGATTTTTATTATTTTTAGCAAATTTTTTATTTTTAATTTATTCAGTAGATATTACTTGCTTTAAGTTTTGTTTTGAAAAACTTTCCTTGGACACAGATTAAATGATACTTGTCAAAGAATAAGATGTTGATCTCTTTTTTCTTTGTGCACAACTATCTTAGGGCTTTTAACATTGCTTGTGTCAAATATTTAGAATTAATGTAATTTTTATTACTTTTAGTAAATCTTTTTATTTTTTATTTATTCAGCATATGCTACCTGCTTCAAGTTTTGTTTCGAAGAATTTTCCTTATAGACATAGACTAAAGGATACTTGTCAAAGAATAGGATGGTGATGTCACTTTTCTTTGTACACCGCTATGCTATGCTATGCTGCTTTCACAATAGGTGATCTTTGGGGTGGGGCCTATTATTATGTAGATTAGATGTCCTATAAGAGTAACAAGATGGCTTGGTTGGCAGGAGGTGACCAATTTTGGACTATTTGATCATGATAAAACTGTGAAATAATTATTTGATGGAAAAAATATAAAATTTATAAAATAATCATTAATCCTATCCATGATTATAATTGTATAAATGTTTATCTAATAAATGTTTGGACCACGAAGGCAACTCGAAGGAGAATCAAACAAAGTAATCACAATTGCACAAGCAAATCCACCTACAAAAGATAAATGAATTTACATGAAAAACCTTTAAAGAAAAAAACCATGGCACAAAACTATAAAAATGAAAGTTACAAGAGATGACAAACACTTACAAAATCATTGAGGAGAAAAACTCCAGCCTTTTCTTCACCCAAAACCCTAATCCTGATTATACCCATATATATATATATAACATGAAATTGAAAATAAAAACAAAACATACAAAATCGCAAAACTGCACGAACCATTTATTGGTCGAGATGGGTCGACACCACATCAAACATGCCAAAAAACGTCCAGAGAATTTCACCATAATTCCCAATTCCATCAACCTGTTGAGGCTCATCCAAAACTGTCCGAAGACCTCTGTGCCATTCCAGGCATGTTCGATCGACTGACCAGATGAGTCAATTGGTCACACACCTTGTTTTCTACATAGATTAAAGGCTTCATAAATCAATAAATCCAAGATTTTTACTTATGAAACAAACTAATTTTGAAAATAAAATTCATCTTTCATCATCAGAAAAAATGATTAAATAATCATTACAGTTCTCCATTACACATTATAAAATCCTCATAATTAAATAGGCTTATATACTTCAAAATCTTGTAAATTTAAATACGAAGATTATAATCTCCTAAAAGACGTGGACTGCTTGTATCTTTCGATTTGGACCTTTGATTGCACGGTGGGGAGGCACTTACCCTCATCTTTTTTGTAAAGCATTTTAAAGAACTGTGTTTTTTATTAATATAACTTCCTTTCAGTTAGCTGTGTAGTTGAAAGTTCCTCAAACTTGCCATATTTGTAAACGACTGTCTTCTATTTTTACATACTCTTCCGTGAATATGGGGCCAAAATGTGTGGACGACTTTCCTCTTGAATTCTTAACTTCTTTAAACAACCATTTTACCGACACTTTGCTCATATGCCTTCCCTTATAGGTGGCACATTGAAGTCGCATCTAGGTTTAGGTGATATAATGGAGGCAATACACGATTCCGGTCATTCATCTAGTGGACTCCACTTATTTATTTTTATGTTTATTTCGAAAGCTAAATGGATCAAGAGAAAAATAAGGCATACACATGCTACACACACACACACACACACACACACACACACACACACACACATATATATATATATATATATATATATATATATATATATATATATATATGACCACCTCATAACGTTATGGCTCTACTGACACAATTTATCGGCCACTGCCCATACATGGTGGGGCCCACACACACACACACACACACACACACACACACACACACATATATATATATATATATATATATATATATATATATATATATATATATATATATGACCACCTCATAACGTTATGGCTCTACTGACACAATTTATCGGCCACTGCCCATACATGGTGGGGCCCACCTGATATGCCAAATCGTGGCCCATAAATGTGCTGGCCATTAATTGGTCTAAGTAGGGTTCATCAAATGATACAGTTTAGATCATGTGCATTTGGAGCAGGTGAGATGAACCTTATGAAACATGTTAGAGAAGGCATAGAAAGATACTTGATTTTTTTTTTATCGGCCATACAGTAACTTTATCTAAACAATGTTTGTTTGGAGCATCTCTTTGTGTTGATTGGTTGTCCCCGTCTTGTTTTTAAGATACCTTTCTCTTTTTTGAATTTTTTTATTGCGTTGGACTGAAAATTATATAATGAGTCATGGTGTATTATAATAGGGTAAGCCGCCAATCACTGTGTGCTGTGCGTATCGTTGAAGCACTTTTAGTATTTAAAAATAAAAGAAAAGAAGGAAAAAAATATATTAAAAGGTGAGTTTATCTGTCACCTGTCCCTTGCTGTTTGATGGCTTACCTATCATTGTATACGTGCTGCCATTACTGGAGGGCCCACCTTAATGGATCTATTATCTATCCATGCTGTCCGTCCATTTTTTCAGATCATTTTAAGGGCCTGTTTGGCATAAGGGATTAATTGGTATTAGGTGAGATGGAACTTCAAATCCCCTGTAAGAAAAATCATTGCTTCTTTGGTTCGTCATATCAAAGGTAGGATTTCTAGCATAGCGTCTTGGGCAGGCATGGACTATGGAGTAAGTAGGTATTTCTGATTACAACTGCTGTGTGGATTTTTCGAATCCTTTGGATTTATTGCCCTTGCCATAGGACCATTGTTGGAGAGCCTTCAAACGGTGCACGGTTTGGGTGCTCAGACCGGTCTGCGCATTATGGCCCAGTGCATAGAAGGCACTAGACTGTTTTCTCTCACCCTAGACCTGTCTGGCGATAGGTCTGCAGGGGGCTTAGACCGGTCGGGCGATAGGTCTATGGTGAGATGTGTGATTTTTCTGTGGACTGTTTTGTGTAAGCTCCGATAGGTCGGGGCAACCAGTTGACTGTGCACGTGTTTTTTTACGTTGTTACGCGGTTGTGCATAAAAAGTTTTTAATTTTGGTTTGTTGCCTATATAAACATGTTATAATCGAGATTATGAGAAATCCTAAGGTGTCCAAGGTTTCCTAATAGCATTAGGAAGAGGGGAGAGCGTTTTGAGAAGGAGAGAGCTTGAGTTTTCTCAATTTTCCTTACTTGTGGGCTGTTAATCTCTGTAATATTCTGTTAATCATAGTAGATTGCTTGTGCTGTGGCTTTTTACCCGTTGAGGGGTTTTTCCACGTAAAATTGAATTGTCTCTTATGGTTGAATGCTTGTGTGGTTTTGATTACATTGTGTTTCTCGTTTGATCTTATATACTGCTATGGTGTTGTTTGGCTTCCACTTCCGCTGCCGGCTTTCCTATTCCCAACAAGTGGTATCAGAGATATTGTTGAGGTGGAATAGAATTCGGATCTGAGATGAGGAGATGAGATCAAGCACAAGGTTCGACATAGAGAAGTTCTCCGACAAAAATAACTTTGAGTTATGGAAGGTGAAGATAGAATCCATTTTAATTCAGCAAAGACTTGATGAAACTCTTGGAAAGCGACTCGAGGCTATGAAAGATGATGAGTGGACGATGCTCAACAAGAAGGCTATAACCTCAATCCTGTTAAGTCTTATGGATGATGTCCTTTATCATGTCACGAAGGAGAAGACTGCGATTGAAATGATGACGAAGCTAGAGAAGGTTTATGCCAAGAAGTCTCTAGAGAATTGTATGTACTTGTTGATGCAGTTGTCACCTTGAGGATGACTGAGGGGACGGATTTGGAGGACCACTTAAGGACGTTCAATCGGCTAGTTTGCAAGTTGGTGAAGATAGATGAATATCAAGTTTGCGTCCTACTGAATTCTCTTTCAGATTCATATGAGTCATTTAGAGACTCTGTGTGCGTAAGGAGGGAGACCATAAATGTCAAGACCGTTATCTCAGCCCTCTAATTGAAGGCAATGAAAAAGAAGAGCGGTGACGTGAGTTCTCGTTCTTTCTCAGAGGCACTGTTTATAAGGGGAAAGAAGTTCTGAGCATGATGGGGGATATTCGAAATCGGGATCTAAGGCCAAGGGCAAAGGGAAAATCAATGTGGAGTGTTGGAGTTGTGGTCAGGAAGGCCACATGAGAGGGGATTGTCAGAATCCCAAGTTGAAGCAAGAGAGGTATGAAAATTCTTTAGGAGAGGGAGCAAATCCCGTAGAGGACTGTGACGATCTTTGTGAAGTTCTGACTGTATCTGGCTAGGGATCTCATGGTAGAAAGTGGATCCTAGATTCAAGGGCTTCATGTCACGTTTGTCCTGACCAGAGTTCATTCACGATATACAGGGAGTATGGTGGTGAATCGGTGTTTGTGGGCGATGGCTACGCTCATAAGGTGATGGGTATTGGTACGGTGCACATCAGGATGTTCGATGGGATCGAACGAGTCCTGGAAGATGTGAAGTATGTCCCTAAGATGAAAATGAATGTGATTTCTCTTGGTGCACTCGAGGCGAAAATGTACGTGTTCATCGGCCGCGATCATTGTTATGAAGTGTTGAAGGGTGCACTCGTGTATATGAAGGCACGAAGGTGTGACCATCTTTAAAAGTTGATCGGGAGCACAATTCACGATGGAGTTGCGGGATCGGCAACGAGATCCACGGTTGCTCATATGTGGCAAGTGCCCAAGGGCCACATGAAAAGAACGAAAAAGGGCGTGAAAGTGCAAGGTTGGGGTTGATGGAGGCACAAGAAGCGGTGGAGCTATGATGAAGATGAGATGACGAAGCGATGATGGTTTTTATTCAACGTTTGAAGCCTCGGTGGAGATTGTTGGAGAGCCTTCAAACGGTGCACGGTTTGGGTGCTCAGACCGATCAACCGACCAGTCTACGCGTTATGGCCCAGATGCACAGAAGGCGCTGAACTGTTTTCTCTCACCCTAGAGTTGTTTGGCGACAGGTCTGCAGAGGGCTTAGACCGGTCGAGCGACAGGTTTAAGGTGAGGCAGATGTGTGATTTTTCTCTGGACTGTTTTGTGCAAGCTCCGACTGGTCGACTATGCACGCGTTTTCTTACGCTATTACGCGATTGTGCATAAGAAGTTTCTAATTTTGATTTGTTGCCTATATAAATGGGTTGTAACCAAAATTAGGAGAAATCCTAAGGTGTCCAAGGTTTCCTAATAGCATTGGGAAGATGGGAGAGTGTTTTGAAAGGGAGAGAGCTTGGGTTTTCTCGTTTTTTCTTACTTGTGGCCTGTCAATCTTTGTAATCTACTGTTAATCATAGTAGATCGCTTTGTGCCGTGGTTTTTTACCCACTGAGGGATTTTTTCCATGTAAAATTTGAATTGTCTTTTATGGTTGAATGCTTGTGTGGTTTTTATTACATTGTGTTTCACGTTTAATCTTATATATTGCTGTGGTGTTGTCTGGCTTCCGCTTCCACTGCTGGCTTCCCTTTTCCCAACAACCATGCCATATAAAATTGATGTGGTCCACCAAATAATTGGATCTATTTCATTTTTGGTACAATGCCCTATAATGATAGACAGTTAGGATAGAGAATATTTACATCAATATGGGCCCCATGGTAAGGAACATGCTATCTTGGGTAAGTCCGGGCACCTAAGTCATTGAGTACTGCTCTAATCTGACTTTCTTTGCCCCATGTGGGAGGATTTAATAAGATGGCAGGCTTGGTCTAAGATTGAACTCAGCCAAGCATGTTTGAACGTCACATGAGTCAACCCGATGGAGCCATCTTTGACACTGACATGCAGTCCAATCAAGTCCCTTTGTCCGAAGCGGATGCTGAAAAAAGAAAAACATATCCTAGCTTCGATTTGATACTGCCGTGTTTCATGGCCCCACCATGGTACATTTTATTTTTATATCTATACTATCCATCCATCTACGATTATTCCAGGGTATGAGCCCAATAATAATTAGTAATATTCAAAGCCCAAGTGGACCAGAGAAAAAGCCGTGGAGATAATGATTCTCACTGTTTCAACATTCATAGGGCTGACTATAATGTATATTTTCCATCCAACCTGTTTATAAGGTCAGAGAGGGGAAAAACAAATATCAGATGAATCCAAACTTCTATGACCCAAGAAGTTTTCAATGGCAGACGTTCAATCCCCACTGCTTTAGGCAGTGTGGTCCACTTGAGCTTTGAATCTGTCTTACCTTTGGGCTCAAGTCCTAAAGCGATCTCACCAAATGGATGGACAGTTAGGATATAACACAAACATCCTGGTGAGGCCCACAAAACTTGGTGACATCAGCACACCATGGAAGTAGGTGGTGGCAATCCGGTTCCAGCTTGGTCCAAGCTTGGGCAGTACTCAATTGTCCATGTTCATTTTCATCCTATTTTAGACCATGAGCCCAAAAAATAAAGCATATCCAAATCTCAGGTGGACCAGGCTAAAGGAAACACTGGTGATTAAATGCTCACCGTTAAAAACTTCCTGACCCCAAGTATAATGTTTATTTGCCATCTGACCTGTTGGTTAGATCAGACTGACCTGGACGAAGGGAAAACACAAATATCAGCTTGATACAAAACTTCTGCAGCCCTAGAGAATTTTGTAATGGTGTGCGTTCAATCACCACTATTTCATCCGATGTGGTCTACCTTGTATTTGGATCTACCTCAATTTTAGGGCTATGCACTAAAATGAGACGACAAAATAAATGGGTGGCATGGATAAAACAGATACATCACTGTGGGGCTCATAAAACTTTTCCAGCAGCACAGTACGGAGTCCATTTTCGGTGCTCTGTGCTGGAGCATCACGAGTGAGAATAAAGGTGCATGATATTAAAAAAAAAAAAAAAAAAAAACAACACTCTGCTTAGGGAGCTGATTAGGTGCGACCCGGGACTCACCCAAGATGGTGCGAACTTCATCATGGGGCCACCTTGATGTACGTATTCATTATCCACGCCGTCCGTCCATTTTTCCATATCATTTTAGGGCATTATTTCAAAAATAAAGCAGATCCAATTATCAGGTAGACAATACTATAAGAAACAATGGTGAATGATGATTAATGGGCGACAAAAGTTTTGGATCAGGCTTATATTTGTTTTTTGTCCTTCATCTAGGCTTATGTGACCTTATCAACAGACTGGATGGAAAATAAACACTAAGGAAACATCAAGGTGAACTATAAGAAGTTTTTAATGGCAGGGTGTTCAACCACCACTGTTTCATGGAGTATGGTCCACCTGAGATTTAGATCTTCTTCATTTTTGAGATGATGCTCTAAAATGATCTGGAAACACGGATGCACGGTGTGGATGAGAATAAATACATAAAGGTGGGTCCCACTGTAAGGGCTGCTCCAGTGAAATTATACCACTGTAAAACCATAATTTAAGAGTTATCCTAATTATCTTGCCCATTGAGGGCCAGGGGGTGGAACTTTCATGAGATCCACCCCGTTGATCAGGTACCTTGAATCACTACCATCAGGAATCCTAGAGTATGGTCCACTGTATGTGTTTTACCATGTTCATTCATTTTTATCAAGTTATTTTCGGATGTCAAACAAAAAATAATGTAGATCGATCACCATTAAAAAGGCAAACACAAATATCAAGCTTGATTCATAACTTTTGTAACCTAAGAAGTTTCTAATGGCAGGTGTTTAATCACCAATGTTTCCTGTGGTGTGGTCCACCTGACATTTGAATCTGCCTCATTTTTTTCGCTGATGCAATAAAATGAGCTCGCAAAATGGATGGACGGCATGGATAGATCGCATACATCATGGAGGTCCCAGAGTCACCATGCAATCAGCGCCCCTAGTACAGCCACGTCAGTAGAGTCGACCTTTGAAAATGGAATTTATAAAATCTATTTGAAACCCATTCTTGAATATTTTCCGGTAGTATATTCTAGTTATCACATAAAGCATCACAACCGTCATTCCATGCCTGATCCCACCATCGTATGGCACACGTGTCAGATATCTAGACCATTCATCAGGTAGTACAGCTCGGTTAACACTGCGGCAAATAAAAAAAACAGCGTTGGTCGGCTAATCAAGCATGTGAAACTTGTACAATGAAAACGGACGGTCAGGAAAAGTCCACAAAATTCAAATTCAACATTGTGTGGCTTAATGAATGTACCACCCTGATAATTGGTATATGACATGTTCCCAGTGCAGCGTAGATAAACCAATGGCAAAGATCTCTAACACGCGTGCCATCCTACGTGGAACCTGGCACGTGTTTTGTCAAAAGCCCAGCACTCAACTTCAATGACAGCAAAGTACAAACATCGAGCCGATGTTTCCGGAAAGAAAACACTTTGGATAACTCGCCCTAGGTACCTACCGGGATTACTTTCACTTAAGTAGAAGACGTGTATGAAATCCACGCCGTCCATCTCGTAGAACATCACTTTTTGGTCATTGATCTAAAACATTAGGATAATTCAACGGTCATATGGGACACCCCAAAAACGTATACCTAAAACATCCAAAATCACGTGGCATTCCCAGCCTGAATTTTAGAATACGATTTTTCGAGTAATTCTTTCATTCGTATGAGGCATATCAAATGAATGGATTGGATGGCATATAAACGCGAAGATGTTTCGTACACTAAACTGATGATTTACGTTCTATCCAACTGTTGCCTACGATGTGGCCTACCTGACCTTTACATGATCATGATTTTTGGCGTCAACCGTTAAAATGAGATACAGTACCTGACGGACGGGGTGGATCTCACGAAAGTTACACCCGCGTAACTCTCGGTTTGTGAAAGTAACCCTCGTGGGTACCCAGAGCAGGTTACCTTAGTGCGGCTCTATCTACAAATTATTACATGTCCAGCTGGGTAAGCCAGCACGAAAGCTCGGCTTACATTGGTTTTAAAAAACTCGACTGATTGGTTCCAATAGAACTTCAAACTAAACCAAGCTTCAGATTTAAGCTCGTTTGAAAAACACAAACCAAGCTCAAACTAAGGCATACCAGTTCGGCTTGGCTCCAAGCTTGATTTGATTCAGCTCAGTTTGATTCAGCTCCTAGATTATAAGGACACTGTTTCATGTGGTGTGATCCACTTGAGCTTTGGATATGATTTTATTTTCTGATCGTGCCCTAAAATGATATGTAAAATAGATGAACAGCATGGATAATACATATACATGATGACATGGATAATATATAATACATAATACATATACATGAATGCACACTATTTCCTTGCGCTCATAAAATTATGCTCATGCACTTTTGTTCGAAAAATTCTCATACATGTTTATTTTGAAGTTCCACTCCTTTGGAGAATGTTAAACATCATATAGTAGCATATGTTTGTACTTTTTTTTCCTAACTTTTTTAATTTTTTACTATTTAAATAAATAAGTAAAAATAGAGCCACAATTTTTTTCTATTTAAATAAACAAGTAAAAATAGAGCCACCAACTATTTTTTTGGGAGCAAACCTAACTCAGGCCACATGGGTCGGCTCAAAACTCAAAGCAAGCCGATCCACAAACTGAGGTGGCACACAAACAAAACCAAATTAGTGCTAACTCGGCTCGGCCAGTTCGTTGCCCACCTCTGCGTGTCTCCTGTCATTAGTAAAATATTTACCATAACTTTTACAAAATAAAGCTCTAAAGTTTTACGTGACCATTGAAACTAGTCAATCCACACCATTCAGTCAATGGGACTCCTTCTGTATGGGCAACATCCTGAAAATCATTCTGGTTGAACGATCCTAATTTCTTGTCACTTGTATTATTTCATTTTATCAGTTGACATCACTTTCTTTTAGTATCCAAAGGAACGGTATCCATCCAACGGTTGGAAATACCCGATCAGAATATTGTTCAGTATTTCAGCTGACCCATAAATTGGACAGCCTGGATCAGTGACATTGAAACTGATCCAACGGTGGAGATGGTCTTTACACCCCTATTAGCATACTCATCTAGCATTCATTAAACAAATGAGACATTTACTTACACATGCCACGTCAGATGTTGTCCTCTTTTTTTCTAACCACTGCAACAGAAAATAAATAAATAATTAAATAAATAAAAGCATCCAAGCCCCCAACCACTTGCCAATATTTAAAGAGCATGAGAGCCCTTTTGCCAAATTCCTTTGAACCCCACACATGGGTATTTATTTTCTTTTTTGTGAGAAAAGCTGATGGAATCTTAAGCTTTATACCTCCAACCACCAGCATCAACGTGGCACCCATCTAGAGAAGCACCTCATCTGCCCACGTGTCACTCCCAAAACTCTCATCACACAACCTTGCAAGAGAGGATCTTCAAAGCAAAGATGTGTAGAGCTGGCTTTCAAATGGTTTTGTTTATCAAAAGATATAACAGGGTTCTTCCTCATTAGCAAAAATGCATTTTGTTATTGCATCAGATTCTGTGCACTTGGGAATGTTTCTATGCAATCCGATCCGTTGATCGGATGGGCCCTAGCATGGATGTGTGATTCCCCAAAAATCGATATGAATGAAAGATAACAACGGATTGGATCACTGATCCATAGTTCCACATGGCTGGATATCTTTGCTGATGAGCAAAGACCCTGTAGTAAAAACCAAAAAGCCCTAAAAGCAGGGTTTTGTCACAAAAGCAAAGGGCAAAGCAAGGTAGGTATGAGATGAAAGCTAAAAAGAGCTCTAACATGGGCAACTCATTGGCTTACAAGAGGTGGGCTGCACATGATAGCAACTGAAAAGCCAATGGGGTCCACCAAGAACACCCCATGCAGTGAAGAAGAGCCTTAAAAGTTTCCAGATCTAAGGTGTGAGACGCCAGTGGGCCACACTGAGATGACCCCACGACTCTGAAGAGTGGCCCACCAATGATTCTAATCACAGCGAGGCGTTGGTTTTCTATAAATGAGGGTCAGCTCTTACTGGGAAAGTTATCGTTATAAGAGAGCAGCAAGGAAGAAGGAGTGCAACAACCTCTCGAGCTAGTTCAAACTAGTGGGAGGTTGTCTGCAGAGCGAGACGCAAGATCATCACCATCATCATGGCAAGAGGTAAGGTTCAGATGAAGCGGATCGAGAACCCGATCCACCGCCAGGTCACCTTCTGCAAGCGCCGGGCTGGGCTACTCAAGAAGGCCAGGGAGCTGTCTGTGCTCTGTGAAGCTGATATCGGGCTCATGATATTCTCCACCCATGGCAAGCTCTATGAGCTCGCCACCAAAGGGTATGTCACTTCTCTCTCTCTCTCTCTCTCTCTCTCTCTGTCTGTCTGTCTGTCTGTCTGTCTGTCTGTGGACTGAGATTTCTACTGTAATGTGAAAGGACCATGGAAGGAATGATTGAGAGGTATTTGGAAACATCACGAGGAGCACAGATTGAAGTTGGTCCTGCGAACCAACCTCCGGTACGTCTTTGCCTTCCCATTTCCATTAGAGATACATAGGTGAAAGGATCACATGCAACTGTTGCACTTTGGTCATCGACTGTACTGCAACTATTCATTTTTATATGTATGGACACTCCAATTATCTATCTGGATCGTCCGATTATTAACAGCCCACTCGTTTGTGGCCACCATGTGAAAATCTTGTGATCCGTACAACTGTACTCCAACTTGCTACTCATACAACTGCCACGTGTATATAATGATCTGAACCGTTCATCCATCAGGAACCACCATGAATTGATCATAAAACGAAAATTCACTTTGTTTGGATGAAAAATCACTGCAATCTAAGAAGTGATCTCTATGCAACATTTTTACATGGTTATGATTATCTTATCTTTTTTTTCTATCATTAGAAACATGGAAGGATTTAATTGGGCCATATGATGCTGGCAAGATGGCTTGGTACAATAGATATTGAACCTCTTGCATACTAGTTTTGACCGCAACAATGGCCCATTCAAATCCCCTCATGTCCCAACACCACCAAGCTCTGCATCCATGTAAAAAATTAAGAGCATAAGTTATATATGCTATGTGTATGGTATAAAACCTAATGTAGATTACTACATGACCCATTTAGAGCATACACCATGTGTAGAGCATAAAATCTAAATAGTGGGATCTCATTAGGGCACATGCAGCTCTCAGATATGAGACCCATGCAAAGCATGTTTGAAAGTTATTAGGTGGAGTTAGCCCAATCAAATTCTGCCACATCCCAACAACACCACCAATGTGCTGTTGGGTGACCACTAAATGAGACTCTAAGGCCCTTTTGGATACCACCAAATAAGTTACTTTAGTTTATAATCAATTATAAGTAATTTTTTATTATTTAAATTTACTTAATCACTTCCAATTTAATAAGTAGAAATTAAGATAAGCTTAAGTAACTTACGATCCAAGCGCCCCCTAAAAAAAACCTAAACATATGGATATTCACATAGAGATGCATCCATATATACTGTCATGATTTGCAATTGAACATATGGATGATCAACCATCCACCACGTGTCATGTGTTGAGGAATAAGAAGCTGGTTGTTCAAAATGGATGGTCCAGATCGTTGATTGGACCACGTGGTTGCCCAAAAACCATGGAATCATTTCTCCCACGAATTTGTAAAGCCACGCGTGTATGGAAAGTGGCGAATAGCATTCACTCCACGTGTGTGTACGTGCCAATGCTCCTATGCAAACCCTTTTCATCCTGATACGGTCAAAATGAGGAGTAGTGGACACGTGGATGGTCCAGTCTTCCATATGAACGGTCCATCGACCATACCAACCTTTATTTTCCCATGATTCCAAAATTACTTCAGTCGAACAATATTTCCAACCATCCAGTGTCTGTTTTCCCTGAAAGGTATTACATCCAACCGTCCAGTTGTTTGCCTAGAAAGGTATTACATCCTGTATAGAAGTTTGTTAATGTTAGTGGAAATAAAAGATGCCCTTTGATTGAATAATCTGAAGACATGAATGGTGGGCCCCACATGATGGTTGCTCTATAAATATACATCCAACCACCCAGTTGTTTGCTTAGAAAGGGATTACATCCTGTATAGAAGTTTTTGTTAATCATGTGGAAATAAAAAGATGCCCTTGATTATATAATCTGAAGACATTAATGGTAGGCCCACATGATGGTTGATCTATAAATATGTGGAACCATGAGTCTATTTCCTTATTTGATGATCAGGATCGTCTAATCGAAGTAATTTTGGAGAAGAAAGAAATTGAAGGTGGGAACCACAGGAGCAATGGTCTAGATCATTTATGGGACTGCTTTATTACAATCAATATTAACCTTTGATCTCCCAATTATTGATTGGATGGTTATGATCATCTCACATAAGAAAATTATTGAAAGTGGGAAAAAGGTAAAAACTACACGGTGGACCATCAGATCATCATCATCTAAGTCGTATCCCAACCAATTGGATCGACTACATGAATCCTTTTCTACCCTTCCGCTTTATTAAGGGTTATAGTTTCAATATTAAGTCCTTTTACTATTTCCACCCTCATCTATTCAGGCCATTTCCTTGCCACATTAGAGCCTCCAACTTATACCAGATCACTCATTAGGCCGTTTCTTTGCCTGCAACTCTTGCTCTACATTGTACATAACTAAATTATCTATGTCTACTTTTCTTCATCTTATTATCTATTGGTGCTATTCTCAAAATCCCTTGAATGCATTCATTTATAATTCTATCATTCATTGTCTTACTATTTATCCATCTTGACAACCCCATTTCTGCTACACTTATTCTATGAAAGTATTTTTTTTTAATTGCCCAACATGTTTGTCACATAAAGCGTGGCTAGTCTTATAACAATCATATAAAATTTCCTTTTAGTTTGAACGATATATACTGGTTACACAAAACTCTAGAGTTGCATCTCTATTTCTTCCACCCCACTTATCTTTATACATAATATCTTTCACAATCTCTCCTCTCTCATGAATTATTGACCTAAGTTACAAAAATAAAAAATAAATTTTTTTAAATCCCTTATATTATAGAATACCTTTTTATAAATCTAATTTTGTGTTTATGCTCTCCGGATCCTATTAATCAAAACAATGTCATTTGCAAACAACATACACCATTAGATCTCTTCCTACAATGCCTCTTTAACTCATCCATGACTCATGCAAAAAGGTAGGGCTCAATGTCAACCCTTACCGTAACCCTGTAGTAATTGAGAACACTAATTGTCCTCACATTTGTTACTGCTCTCTTATACATATCTGTAATTATGTTATTTTACCCTCTTAAAACTCTTTCATCTCCCAACACCCACCATAGTAACTATTTAAGAATCTTGTAATAAGTTCTCTCTAATTATAACAGACTATACGGAGATCCTTTCTCTTCCCTATCAATTATAAAAAATGAATTGCTTAAATGGTACATCTCCATGGCATGAAACCAAATTGATTTCTTGATATGTTCATTTCGTATAACTCAAGTCTTTGCTCACAAAAATCAGGGCAAAGGAAAAACTCCACAACAAAATTCCAATGATGAATTGATGAGTCATTCAAGTGGGATGCAACTTGTCTGAGTCAACTCAGGCCTAGTTGAGTCCAATGTGGTTTAGCAACATGAGTTAGTACTAAGATTGAGGGTTGGATTGGGACTTGATAGAAAATGTTGCAAAACCCAGGCCCAGCCACTACAGATTTATTAATCAACCTTCAAACAAAGGCCCCAAAAGCAACCCACAGACCGATATTAAAGGCCCAAGCCCAACATTCTGGCCCACCAATTGCTAGAC